>JAVYIG010003313.1:0-201766 GCA_035222895.1 Strongylocentrotus droebachiensis
ATGTTGTCCTTCTGATCACAGACTGGTTTACTTGACAAGACTTGAATATAAATCCTGTGTAGTAAGTTCTTCAATTAATCCAAGAACTGCTTTTAACATCCACATATCATGGTAAAGTGAAACTACAGCAACTGCCTTCATAGAACGACCTCTGTCTATAAAGTTTTCATTTTTTTCTTCACTTTTTCATTTGTATTTTTTAAATTATCTTTTAGCATTATTCATTATCAATTATTTTTTAAAGTTCTTTTTAGTTATTCTTTTTTTTTTTTTTTGGGGGGGGGAGGAGTTTTTTTTTTTGTTTAAACAATGTTTCTCATTGAAACATTGACTGAAGTTACCTGCACGTAAAGGTCACCTGCTCTTTTTAATTCAAAGAAAGCATTACTTGTCTCCTTTGAGTGGTCTTTACATACAGGTTTGACTGCAACCCATATCCATAGTTAAAGGTCTTGAGCTTCCTACCTGGTTGACATCAATGCCCATCTGATCCATGTATTCCTTGTTATCTACCTTGCTCCATTGCAGTACTCCATGGTTAATACCCTTGATGTAGAGTGTTGCCAATAAATGCCTGGAACCTACATAGAGATAAAGGTAAAGTTTTAATGGTACAGCTCGTGGAATACAGAGGCAAAAATGAAAACACCTTTCCACTAAATTAGATGGACTAACTGTTAATTCATCTGAATAAGATAAGAGTAAGAATAGGCTAAATAGGCTAAAATAAGCACCAAGATTACCTTTATTTTAGACTCAAATGACAGGCAACTGAATGCTTTGCCCAAGGTTATGAGCACCTGGCCATTTCTTTACATTTGGTACACGCTGGTTTCATAATCACTTCTTACCTACATAGCCAGCAGGCAACCTAAAATAGACCATAATGTAGCAGAGTGTATCTTAATACTGTCCTATAAAATGAAAATGGGTACTGTCAGAAGCAGTGCATTTTAATTCATAGGATTAGTGGGGCAACTTTCTGTCCGACAGGTTTTATTCACAAGCTAACATCACTAGTTTGACTTAGTGATTGGCTAACCTAGTTGTACCTCATTAATGTTGAATCATTAGAGGTAACAGGAAGTGATAAAACAAGCTATCATGAAAAACTAATTAAATACTGCAGAGTCAATGGTTAAATGCTATCATGTTACCTTTAGGAATTTGAAATGTTTCAGCAGTTCAGCCACTTTTTCAGCATTCTTGCCTTCTTGGACGAAGTCTAACTCTATCGGAAGCTTCTCTCTCATCTCTTGTGCAGCCAGAGCAACTCAAATCTGGGAAGATTCGAGCAACAGCATTCAGCAGAAACTGTTACATGATTTTAAAAACAACAACAATATGATAAAGAAGATAATCTAGAAACATACGATACTGTGTTCTTCACTGACATGCTTCAATCAAATACAATTATATAATTTTGGCACCAATCTTTAACACCCTCTAAAAATTAATAAGATATATTTTTTATAGGTTTTTTAATCTGAAGGAAATACCCTTCATTGAAATTTGAAAATATATATCATTTTTGATCTACAAGTCTGTTATCATTATTTTTCAATTTACAATGACAGTTGTTGACAAAAAGCTTATTAATTGATAGAAAGGTTTAATTTTCCCTCTTTAAAGAGACAAACAGTAAAATCAATGTTATCCTTTTTCACATTAAAGGGAAAGCATATTGTAGAGGGGGGGGGGGGGGTGACAGAAAGAAAAACTATGATACACTAGATGATGGCTCAACTCTTCCAAGACTTATCCATAATAGACAGTTTGCAACAATATGTCAATCATTCTACGAACCTCAACTGTACTCATGTCCACCTCTGAGTATGATTTGACATTAGGATGCTGGACCTTGACAGCCACCATGGTGCCATCCTTGAGGAGTGCAGTGTGGACCTGGGCTAAAGAAGCTGCACCAACAGGTTCTTCAGAAAACTCACTGAACAGATCATCTGCCTTATGTAAAGAAGATGATGGAACAAGAAACTGATTTCACTGTTCCATTCATCAAAAGTTACTTAATCTTATATTCAGTACACAACAATCAATCAACACAATCAACACAATTTTTTTCTTCAGAGTGAATGGGCTCTAAAATTTCAGAATAAAAGAGGTAATTGACTTATTCAATAGACTGAGATATTTTTGGCCTAAATCCTGATTCACCCCATCAACTATTTCTGAAATGTTCAACTCAGTAGTGTGGGTAGATTAATCATTTGTGTAGTGTATGCTGGATTGTGGACGGTATAAAGAGCAATAGTTTATTACATAGAGCCATAAGTTCTTGAGTTACAGCTAAAACTATGACTTATAACACCTCACACATCCATTTATACACAAATCACAGAATTCAGTGTTCCAACCTTTATCATACATTTCCCCAAATTGCACCAAATCTTTATATATCAAATTCCACATACAATTTTCGACAAATGATAATTTACCTTCAAACCTACTCCCTTTGATTATATTGAAATAGAATAGTGATTACAAGGAGAAGAGCCTTACCAGAACCCCCAAGTCCTCTGCAATGACCTTCTTAATGTCCTTGAGAGACGACTGTGGAGCGTCGTTATGTAAGACCTTCATCGTACTGACATATTCCTCAGGCAAGAGATAGTCGAGAGCACAACATGTTGACCTAACTTGATAAAGATTCCTCCATTCTTACAACACAGTCTGTGTAGTCTCTCAGCTGATCTCTTGTGGATCTGTCAAAATGTAAACAAATTGATCAATTACGATGCTACATGTATGATGTCTATCAAGGAGAGAAAATGGGTGAAGGTTGTCATCGTAAATCCTTGGTATTGAATGGTTCTACAGCAGTCCTCCCTTTGTATTAGATATCTTATCATTGATGTTTATAAATAAACATGAAGGAGACAACAAAAACAAGTAAGATTGATTACCATTATCAAGGAAAATAATAAAGTGATATTTTTCTTCAACCATTCTCTGCTGAAAAGTTCTAACAATAAGATAATCCAGTAGACAGTAGTCAACTGGTTAAATGCAGTTTTTTGTTTCCAGTTATATTATCTTATAAGATGCATCACCAGTAGTTCAACAGTATCTCTGAATCACAAGCTCTAATACATTTTTTACACAAAATATTCATGATCAAAATATATGTGGCATGACTTACAAAAGCACCATTTGATAAAAAACAAAATAAAAATATGTTTTCTAGTTTCTACCCTCAAAGGTGTATTCATTCCTTTATTGTCATGACTCTCCTTTGATTTTCTTACCTACAGCATGTCTTTCATATGAAGAGAAGAGAAAGAATGTACACAAATTAGCAGCTGACACCTACTTACCGTTGACATCATCTCCCTGTAATCTGGAGAGCCCGATTCCTTTCCCCTCATGTTCCATTTATAGTCCACTACAATTGCACCAGCCTGTAAGCATTCAGATTCATATCCAGTTCACATTTCATGCCGTACTTTAATTTCTGTAACATACAAAATTAACATATTTCCACAGATTTCCGAAGGGAAAGAGAACTGAAAATATGAAAAACTTCATAGTCCTTGTCAGGTAATCTCATTCCTTTGAAAGAAAATACAGTGTAAGGTTTATGCCATAAATAATAATAGTATAATATACATTAAAATCAAGAAAGTTAAAATGGGCTATTACAGAGATGCCAACTTTTGGAAAACTGAAATAGGGAGGATTTGTAATTGACACCAAATAATGTGCGCGTAGCGCACATCTCGAGCGCGTAGCGCCCGACCCATGCGGCCGGGGTCCAGGGCCTGCCTTAGGGCCCTGGAAGCTCTGGGGTTCTAGATGCTCTCTGGTGCAATCTGAGCCTTATTTTGCAGCATTTTACATGTTAATTTAGTTAAATAATTCCCACTTTTTTTTTAATAACATACAAATTGTTCAAAATGCATGATGAATTCCTTTCAGACTTCCGAATATACGGGTACTTGATACTGTATTCGGTCTTATACTTCTGAGACCATTCTTGGTCTTCTTTTGCTGATTTTCTGCCATTTGGATTCTGTGTCAAAAATATCCACGCATTGGTTACGGCGATCCATATGCTGAAACAATCTTTCGCTACTCTTAATTTGTCTTTTAACATAGTGGAATTACTACATGCTAAAGTTAACAGACGATATTTCTCATCCAATTCACAGATATATATACTGATAAGCGCCACACAAAAAAAAAATCATAATAAAAAAAATATTTAATTTTTTTTTTAATAAATCGGAGGATAGGGATGGTGATCGTAAGGTCGGGAGTGGGGGTGAATTATCGGGAGCCTCCCGATGAAATCGGGAGGGTTGGCATCTCTGCTATTATTGTTGGGGTACAACACTAATCTCTATTAAATATTCCACTACCCATTAAGATGCATACTATTCTCAAAATAATGAATCTATTCTATCATGTCATTTGCTTCTATAAAAAGAACAAAATATGATTTTATCTTTTAGAAACATATGAAAAAAGGTATCATCCATAAACTTGTAATGCACTAGTCCTAACTCCTCTATTTATTATAATTAAATGAGACCCCAAGAGGAAAACTCACTGAAAAGAATGCTCGGCCAAATCTGACCACGCCACTGATGACCAGTCAATGTAGCCTCTGTCTGTAGCTATGGCAACACCTGCCCCTCCAGCTCCACCAAGAAGAGATAATGTCATCCATGGTCTGCGCAACCCGCTTCTGAGAAATCCTAGAGCCATGATGCCCCAAAATCACTCACTCAAGTCTCTGAAAAGTATCAATCGTGTCAAACAAAGTAAATATAACCAGAAAGGCAGAAGTAGAGTTGACGCTCTCTTCCAATCATTCATAATAATGATGCCTTAAAGTACTGTGTATTCCTTCAGTTTGAATTCTTTAAAATCATTCCTGAAGTCATTATATAATTTTAGTTGTGACTAAAGTCTATTATACTGTACAACTCACTCCTAGATCCTAATGAAATGATTGGTCATGCGTAGTCATGTGTAATTGAATTACTGAGACTATCTCACATTTTTAATGAAAAAGCGTGCAATAGTTTCCAGTACTATCCAACGATTTTTAGAGTGCAGCCCGCTTATATGGCTTAGGAGGTTGATACACAGGCTCTGTTGTTTAGAACCAGGAGGACAAGCTTATTTGTCAGCCCACAAAAACAATCTTGAATGAATTCTTTTTACATCAAATAATAAGGATCTTGGAGTTTTGTAGTATAAAACAAATAATGCATTTTTTCATTCGTTCATTATACAATCTATCCGCCCTCATTGAGGCTGTGTGTATCTATCACACTCGGCCTTACGGACGGCTTTGTGCGATAGATACACACACAGCCTCAACTCGAGTGCGGATAGATCGTATAATGAACTCATGCGCATACATCATTTGTATAATAATCAATAGACTCTAATACCAATAACAATATTAATAATAATAATAATAATGATCAAACCAGTTCATGAGTTAAGACAAGAGGTCAAGAGGTCAAAATGCACATCCTTTGGCATTGTAGACTAGACCTATAGACCCTATATGTACTATTTTATTAGGATGGGAGGAAGAAGGCGACGACGACGCAATGACGAAGAAGAAAAGGAGGAGGAGGAGGAGAAGGAGAAGGAGAAGGAGAAGGAGAAGGAGAAGGAGAAGGAGAATAAGTAGGAGAAGGAGAAGAAGAAGAGATCGTTCACAGGAATAGAAATTTTTCAAGACACAATGATTCACAATGACATGCACAATGCATTGAATGCTGACAGGGAGTCGGGCTAACTCGGACCAGGGGACAACTCGGCCCAGATGCCAAAACGGTCATTTTTTGCATGTTTAGGTTTAGGGTTAGGGTTAGGGTAAAATGACAAAAAAAATGAAAGGCAGGGACTAAAATTTAGAAAATCCAACACAGATTCCAACAGGTGGGACAATATCCGAGCAAATAATTGGGTGGACTCTTCGCTTCGTATAGACTCTATCTTGCTAGGCCTAGATCTACACGATTCTTTATCAAAACGGTTTTAAAGTTGTCAAAATTATTTAAGTATGTTTTATGAAGGTTGATAATTAATCACTGGAATTCAAATACTTACGCGTGATTCGTGAAGAAAGGACCAGCCGCAGATTTGCGTTCGAACGCATATTCTCGAAATTGCGTAATATTCATGTGGTTCAAGTCGCTTAGTTAGTATTTCTAAGCTCGCTCATTGAATCTGATTTCTAAGCTGTAAGCACGTAGGTATTTTGAATCATATAATATTGCGCTAATATTATGCTTAGTATTTTATATCATAATATTGACGTTTGATCATAATTAAAAACCCATTTATAACATTTCAACATGAGAATCTCTATGAAGGTAAGACACAGCATTGAATGAGGCTAAGTAATTGCACTTTATAATTTCGGTAGCACAGGACATAGGATGGGAATGCTGTACCCCCCCCCCCCCCCGCCCCCCCCTCCCCCCTCCCCCAATATTCGGGCAGCGAGGAGATATATAATTTGCTTTTCTTATAGAATAGGAATAGTAATCATAAAACACATATTATGTAGGTCTATATGTTGTATATATTTCGTTTCTTCTTTTTATTTGAAAAGAAAAGGGGAAAAAAAAAATTATAAAGTATTACGAGTAATATAATTTATTCCCATCCCTTTATATTTCAGGTTAGACAGGCAGTAGTATGTTAATTTGTGTCACTCCTGGTTATTGTTATCTTTACTCTTACACTCTTATGCGCGAATAGGGGGGGGGGGGGGAGGGGGTACCCGTTTCAAAACGCGGATTTTGGCATAAAAATTATGGCGTAACAAGACAAAACAAAAAGTGTTGACTTGTGTTCCAGTATCCCCTTTTCAAGTTTTAAATCAAAAGACCGAGGTACCTACTTAATGTGACACTTTTTGTTCTCATTTTGCTGGTAAGAGATTTGTTTCGGAGTTATTGTGACCCCCCCCACCCCCCCCCCCCCCTTTACAGAATCCTGGATATGACGTCTAAATACCTTTTGCTAAAAACTTTTTTTCCCTTTTTTTTCCCCCCGCTTTATTTTATCTCTTTCTCTTATTCCTCGATCTTCGTTTTAATAAGCATATTCCTCTCCCCATTTTTCCATGTGATCTTGACTATTGTGTTTATTTTTGATTCCATCCTTCCGATGAAAATCTCATGAGCTCTACTCCTGTAAGATGTAAGTTCTTATTCGATCGCCCTTTTTCGGCGTTTTTGTTTCTTCTCCAAAATGACTAAAATTATCACTTTTACACTACACGAGCAGGCTTTCCTAATGTATAGGGAGACTAGATGGGACTATCTTGGGCACGACCAAAATGGCTGTTAAGGATATTTCATTGTACCAAACCAATAATAAAACAGTGGCAAATCCGACTGAGAGGACCGGGGGGGGGGGGGGGCACGCTGAGCAAACTTGTTCCCCCGGAAAAACCAAATTTGGCATACCATGTAAGTACAGAAAAGGTGCATTGCAGAAGGGGTGATACAAGATCGATTTTGTTTCTTTCTCTTTTATTTTTTTGTTTGTCAGAGATTTATCTTCTTGATAAAAACGGAATTGAAACAAAAGTGAGACCCCCCCCCTTTTTTTTTCGGGGGGGGGGGTGCTTTGCAAAGCTTCCTAAGACTTTCGAGAGAATCTTGGGTTATCCGATTAACAGTTCAATAACATGATTTATGAAAGTCATTTTACTTAGGCCTCGAGATGTTTCAATTAATGTAATTCATTTGTTTGGGGTAATCAATCCATAACAGTCAGAGGTTTTATATAATGTGAAATTGAATGCAGTATATATTTTGCTTATTATGAATGAACGCATTTTGGAACCTTGAATTTAGGCGTTTATAAAGGAGGGATGTCAATTTCTGTTGACAAGTTAGCTTTTAATATGCTGTCGGAAAATCACAAAACAAGAATTTCATCTCTCTCTCTCTCTCTCTCTCTCTGCCCCCTCCCATATCTCTCCACCTGTTGTCTGCTACATCTCTTCCTGGTTCTCATTTTTCCTCAAAATTTAAACAATTCTCCCGCACATTTCTATATTTATAGAAAGAATCATTATACATTATTTTCAGTACATCCCATGCTTCTCTCCAACGCGCATCCATCTCTTTACATCGATTCCCTTTCTCTCCCTCGCTGTCTGTATGACACACACATGCACACGCACTCTCTCTCTCTCTCTTTCTCCTCATCTATAGTTCTCTATTCCTATTATACTCACTGTTATCAAATTTCATACTACTGACACTATAATATTCACCCAAGCCAATGTTTCTTTCGGACTATATGGCGGCTGCAAATTCATTCATTCTCTCCTGTCTTTTCTTCACACGCACGTTTTCCCTTTATTGTGCTCTCTTCCACCCCCTCTCTCCTTTTCATTTCTTCGACCATACCCCTTTTTGTTTATCTTTTCTATTCAACCCAAAGAGACGAGGCGCTTAAATTGCATACACTGAAGGTCTCTCGCCCCGTTCTTAAATAAGCTCGACATACTAAGCACGCAAAAGGTATAAGGGAACAAAATCAATACAACATGACCAAGAGGATTCTTGTGGCATGACTCATCACCTCCATGTTAAAAGACTACATGAATTATAAATTAATTATACTCTGGAAAAGTTATCTTGCTTTAAACAGTATAATTATATAATGCGGTATTAGTCGAGTGTTTTCTTTAACCAAACTATACACATGGGACACTTAGTTTTCATGGACTTTTGAAAGCAAAAGTATATTAATGAGTTATTGCATGTATTATTATTTACCAGGATTATTTACCGTGCAAGCTCATATCATAAAGTTTAGTAACCTATAATACACCAACTGCCAAAGAAATAGTTTACTTTTTTCGGATTTCAGCTTAATCTTTCTTGAACAAGTTGAAAGAAAAATTTAGCTAAATCTGAGTATGGTCTACTTCTGTCTACGAGCCTAAACTCAAGTGTCAATTATGTCTTTCCATTTTCATAATTTCCTAACAACAAATCATTCGAGTAAAACCGCATTGTTCCGTTCCAAATCAGGAACTGCTTATTTGGTTATGTTGGCAAACTCTTTTGAAAGCCAGACATATTTTCTGCCGAGTACCCACAACACCGACAGGCATTGCGGACGATTAATTCTCAATACACAACCCAACTAATTTCAAACATTGTCCAATTACATGTTCGTTTCACTGAATTTTCACAATGCAAGGTAAAACATTGATCTAAAAAGATCCAAACAGGGTAAAACTGGGTAAACACGTCTGCTTTCATACCGCAGGCCCGCTGTATGATCACGCCTTTATTAGGCCTTCTATAGTATTGTCATTCAACACAATAACAAACCAAGATCAAGGAAACCATGCAGACTATTGAATGGATATAAAGCTTTTAAAACCCACTCTCGGAATACTGAATTCGGGAACATTGGTAAAAGCATACACTATAGGTTATTACGTGGGAACTCTAGAGGGTTTGAACTGCACATTCTACTTAGTATTTTAAGTCAATACTGGACTTATACTAACACGTTTGTTTGTTTCTGTTTGTGGAATGTCTATCCGATTAAATGGAAAAGGTTACTTGCATTTGTAATAGACCAGAAGAAAAGTGAAACTTTAAGTAAAAATTGATTAATGCTAAAACTCCAAGTGGAACAACAGATATGTTCAATGGTCTACTTCTCCCCATGATCCCCCTGTAGAATATCAAGTTCTTCCTTTTTAAAACGTATTAACTGTAGTCGTTTTTTAATACAGATATCGACTAAAACTTGAAGCTTTAACTGCTGAGACCATGACTGTGCATGTTATATTCATCTAGAAACTCAAATAAAATTAATGGTGCATTGTACAATCACTTTTTACATTGGTTTTATTTCTCACTACATTTGATTTGTAGCTGATGAATTAAACATTAATACCGGCACATGATTGAAAAAAGGATTCTATAATGACTGTTCGACCAACCATTGGGCATGCCAAACTCTGGCGATTTTTTGTTGAAGTTACATAAATTGATAAAAGGTGATCGTGATGGGCAAAACATTCATATCCTAAATTGTACAGAGTTGGTACGTCACATACCTGTCCTCATCTTCTAGGACAATCTTTACCCGTAATATCAAGTGAAATCATATAGGGTTTCGAGCGAATTGCCGACGAATCTTCCCGCCTGGCTCAGAACAACCTTGATGGCCTTCCCTAGCTGAGAGCCGTACTCAGAATACACACTAAGAAATAAAGGTATATTATTCTGCTATCTAAAAACTGAGAAGTTAAATCTCAATTAAAAAGGGCGGAGGAGTGACCGCTCTTTCAAAATGTCAGATTGATACTTTTAACATGCTGGATTCAACCTTTGTGTTGGATCCAGCATGTTTAAAGTGTTAATCCACCATTTTAAAAGAGTGGGCACTCCTCGGCCCATTCAAATGGTGCTTTAACATTTCAGTTTTCAGAGTTTACAATGGCAGCACCCTTTGCCAAATAATACGCGTAGGTGGATGCAAATCTGCACCCCATTTGCACCCTTGTTTCTTAGTGGGTATAATACAAAGAAGAAAGGGCCATGGAACGGTTGAGTATTATATTTCAGGCTTATATAAAAGAGAGAAATTTACTTTGATTTTAATCCACATAATCAGATTGAATAAAAGAAGGAACATGACAAATAAAGTTCGAAATATGATTTGTGATCATTCTAGCATGGGCCCATGATATTGTCCATAACCTTTGTTATGGATTTTCTGCATTTACAAATATTATATGTCTTTTAAAAAAATAATTCAAAAGCAGCATTCTTTCAATTCATTACAAGTATGGCGTCACTTCTTTAGATTCTACCGAATGAAAAGACATGGTTCAAAAAGTAGCACTCGGACACCATTGTTATCTTCTTTTAACCTTCCATAGCAATAGCAAGTGTAAACAGTATTATTTTGCTATTTTCATTGTTCGTTGTCATGCATCAGCTGTATCTTAAAGACATGTCTCCTAAAGTTTGAGGAGCCAAGAGTTTAATTGCTGTCATGAACTTTGATAATAAATTATGATGCCCCTGATTTGAACTCTTCACATGAACCTCCTATCCATATCAAGGTTAACACTTTGAACATGATAAGTCATAACTTCAGTCTTTGCATCAGAGCCGAATATGATTGCAGGACAAAAAGAAAAACTCGAAAAATATATTTGTACTTTGGTCAGAAAATATTCCATAAAGTCGCATAAACTTACCCTCATATAGCTAAAAATGTTAGTCACCAAAAATAATTATAACGCGTATCCCCGATTTCTACATATTTACAAAGCCTGATTCCATTATCCCGGACATTATTCATTTCTGTCATGAATGAAGGCCTGCACAATCATGCACATGATCGTAAGCCCGTAATTGTTTTGTTTTTTCTTTCTAGTTTTAAGAATTGACCTTTCCCTGTCTCTATACATTGTAATCATGATGATACATTACTATATCGAAAACCATTCAATCAGAGTCATTTATAACAAATAAATCCTTGCTTCTATACAATTATATAATACCATGATCTTTTAGCCTTTCTTGTATTACAGTATACGGTGACCCCTTAATTATTCCAAGAGTCGTCAAGTATCCTGGTTCAATATTTTAAGCTCAAAATGGTCGACTGCCGAGCGTATCATACTTGATATTTCAACTGGCAAAGATGGCATCTGGAATTCAATATTTACAGACAATGGTTCCATATAAAATTGACATTTGTAATTGCACACCGCGAATGGAAGAAAATCGCGTGATGTCTATAACAAAAATGAGGTCTGTTATTAAAGCCATATAAAACGTTCTGGAAGACGTTAAATGAACTAGACACTGCACACTGTTGGCAAGCTGAATTTCACAAACACAGTTACGTCATTCACGAATAGATAGATGGGATGAACGTCATCCACTCCAACGAGCTGACTGTATCATTTGACGATGGCACCGAAGAGGACCCGCGAAGATAAGATGACGAGCGAACACCGTTAGGTGCCTTGTGTTTCTTGTTGGATTCCCATCTAATAGGCTTGGTTTGCATGACCACCACACACTCTTCTAGGCACTCCAACACCTCAGCGATACTCGTCAAAAGAATGCTCTCTCGACGTCGAAGCAATGTGGCGGCATCGGGAGAAACCAGAAGACAAGCAACACAATGCCTGATGTCGGGTACGGAAAAGTGAACGCGAGCGTCGCCGACTGCAACGTGACGCTGGATCTCTCTCGGGACATCGCTTACCCACGAAACATCGACGTCGTCGTCACCTATCGTGAAAAAAGCTTTCAACGCCGTCGAGATCAAATCTGTCTGGACTTCACGGAGCAGAGATGATGCTCCATCTACAATCTGCAAAGTAAGACGAAGACTAATAGAAGCTTCGTCGAAGTGCGATGCGATCCTGATGTACCTCATCGCTGACTCTACCGTCTCTCCACAATCTTCCAACCTATTTCGGTACGAGTCGTCTCTCTTTCGAGTTAGAAATTGCCAGAGTGATTTCAGTGGCCAGGCTTTCGCTGCGATTTTCCTATTGACATTTGCAACAAATCTATTCTTCCTGCTACTGTTGCTACTGAGACTGGTTGACGATGAAGACGATTTGTTCGTTTTTCTCTTGATGGTACTTCGTCTAATGGTGTTGAGGTGCTCTGTATCGCAGTAAGCAAAGGAGGAGGTAAAATCTCTATTCGACATCGCTTCAAATGAATGATTTGCTGGAAGATGACTACTTGTTCCCAAATGGACCGGGGCCTCCTTTAACGAATAATCGGCAAGGACCTCCTCCACTTGTTCCTCATCACACTCACTGAACTCTCCTCCGCTGTCATACTCCTCATCGTGACTATCAATGTCATCCTTCGAGTCGAGGTTCCACCTGATCTTGTGCTTTTTACAACCAGCGCTACATATTGGGACCGCCTCTTTGGTATAAGACAACCCATCGTCGCTGTAAGAGAAGAAAGTTACTTCACCTTTGTCGATGTCATCATTGTCAATAATACAAGAGTTCCTAGCTGAGTAGTCGTTGATCGGTGTCTCGTGAAACCCAAGGTTATCAATGTTCCTCTGTTTCGTATGCGAGCTCATCTTTGAATGACTTGGCTTTAAGGTCTTGAAGAGTCTCAGAGATTTTCTTTTGACATTGCATCTGAAGCTGTGTCGGATGGTAGACTCTACTTTATTCTTCGTTGGTTGTAAAGTTCCATAGTGTGTTGCGCTGTTGTTGTTCTTCGGCACGCTATCCGACCCAGTGGTGGAGAAGTCCCCAGATGAATGGCGGTTTGTACGAGATGGTAGTGTGTAAAACTTGCAGTCCGTTTGGATGGTTGAGACGTCTTCGACAATCACTCCTATGTCATTCGACATCATCGATTCGGTTCTCCCGTCTCCCGTCGGCCATTGTATGGCTGCCATTGAGCTGTGAGGATGAGAAAGAAAAGAAAGCATTATTCACCTCAAAGGGGCTGTACAAATCAATAAAGCTTACAGTAGCAGGACTGAAATAGTAGATCTCCGGGTGGTAATCGTCTCAAGCCAATCATTTCTTGTATTTACCTTGTTATCAAGCAGCCGCGGCACCTGGTCATCTTGATGATATAGCATTAATATACATTAATTCAACTCTATCCTGCATGGTACAGCTCCGTTCTGACTAGCAACATGTTGCCCTATTGGCATGACCCCGTCGTTCTGCGCTGACAAAAACGAGTTGAGGAATAAATATAGCCTGATCACAACAATACCACGAACGAACAAAAGGGATCGCTTTTGGGGGTAGCCCATTCCAAATAGTATAATAGTCGAAAGAAATCTCCTTGATTTGTACATGCCTAAGTGGTTTTGCTGAATTTGGTTTTCGTTTACCGGTCCGTGTTCTGTATACTTTGGTATTGACAGGAGTGTTCTGAATATAATTAGTAGTGTGTAACGCATACATGTCTACCCAAATCAAGGTAGTTCTGATCACTCGAGCAAAACGAGTTTAATCCGATTGGTCAGACATGTTGCTATCTGTTACTACATGTATATCAGTAATCCTTGAGGTTTATCTGGAAAAGCCTATTCCAAACGATTCGTCTGCAAATTTTACTTTGTAGGCTGCAGATAAAAAAATGGTTGGATTTAAAATCTTCGACATGCACTAGTATTATGTTATGTACTCAAACATGTAGGCCAAGTAGTACATTGTAGGTCAATACCATGACCTGGGAGTATAATAACTTTTTAAAAACTTGTTTTTGTTTTTTTCACAAGCAGGTAATCAGCTTTTCTTATCCGCCATTTTCACTCTCCCCTTCAAAAAGATAATCACATCAAGAATGCAAAGATTCGCCCTCCTCTGGGCTATGGCTTTGCATGACAGAATAACGAAAAATGTTAGTTGTCACAGGAGATTTCTACAAAATAATACAGCTCGTAAAAAGGGGGGGGGGGAGGTGGCTTGTGCCCCGAATTTGATTTCCTAAGGAAAATATGAATAGAGAGAAATGAAAACTAGAAAGAAGAGAGAGCACAGGAGAGAGAGAGAGAGAGAGAGAGAGAGAGAGAGAGAGAGAGAGAGAAGAGAGAGGTAGAGAGAGAGAGAGAGGGGGGGGGGGCGTGATGACGACGGGAGCCGGACCCCTCGTTTCCATACCCTCTCAAATTCGGTGACCCTATTCACATTTCCTACACATTAGTATAAGAACAGAACCCCTCCCATTTTGATGTCCGTCTCCCCAAATGGCTGGGCCTCGCAACCCCACTGACTACATCATAGTAAAGTGGTCATATAATAGGTATACATTATGAATTGATTTTAATAAGATTCTATGATAGCTATAGACCGACACGTACATTTTAGTTAATTACATGTAGACCGTAGACTACAAAATCGGTTCCATATCAACGCTTTACTTTGGCTTAACTCAAAGAAAGACAAAGAAGTCAAAGAAGTCTACAGTGTATATCTGAAACCCAATTTGTTTTTGTAATCTTTCTAACTAATGAATTATTTGAAAACTGGATAAATTTTAATCACTTATATCTCCGTAGAAAAAGGGAAATCCAAAAATGCTATCCCTGCTTGATTTTCACCTTGATTTTATAAAGCCTCCTCTGGTTATTTTATCCAAAATATGCCCTTTCATTAACAATAATTATTATCACCTGCTAATTAGTCATGGCTAATTTTGTTTTCAAGGGCATTTCTGAGAGCACATGTCAGGCTAATAAATACGAAACGAACAATATCATTGTATTGTATATTTTCTCGGTGTAACAAAATTATATTCAAATTATGTCGAAAGCGTTAATCGCTATCACAGTGATTGTCATTCAGTTTTCTTTCTTTCTTCTGAAATGAAGGCATATCATTTTTTCATCATCTCAAAATCATATTATTATTTTCTCCAATACCGTCATGCTTCGGGAAATATTATCATACATGTACATGTAGTTTACGTACAGACAAAATATGCAGCAAGTTATACCAAAACATAATTATTATGGGCCATTCTGTATAGATTACTATGTCCCATTTGCATCCAACCTCAAATTCTGTTGAAGTCTGCAGGAATTAAGAATATGTCATGTATGTCCTATCCGTGAAATTCAAACGAGCAGTGCCCTAGTATTTATGCAAGGAAACCCCGTTTACTTATAGAATTTACTGTTTAGAAACTATTGAATGACTGACTGGCTTTTTTCATCTTTGGTAATAATAATGACATACATAAAATGAGAAGTAAAGGGTACATGAGCATCTGTTTACATCAATAACCCACTTCCTGTAATGGCCAAAAATTAAACTGATTGAATCTTTGCACAGCACAAAACGTACGACCATTCGGTACAAGGGTCTAAACATCAGACTATTTACTAAAGGATTCCAATCTTTAAAGTTGATTCGACATCAGCTACCGGTCGTTAATTTCCAACAAAAAGCCATTTTCAAGCCCTTTCGTTTTCAGGGAAGTTCTAAATTAGTATTATCTTTCAAATGCTGGTGGAATTTAACCTTTTCATTTTTTTGGCAAGCAAATGGTTAGTACCTTCAAAATCTCGACGACAATTTATCACCCTGTGCAAATGCATTTTGAGGATTTATTTATCGGATTTCACGCGTTGCCACCCACTATAAAAATTCCCGTCACAATGGTATATGTCCCCCAAAAGACCATGTACATTAAGGCCTAACAGAAGAAAACAGTGACAGTTTTTGAATTAATCTGTAGTATTATGTAGTTTGAATAGATATTCGTTTTTTGTTTAATATATCTACCAACAAGCTGCAATTTGCATATTATGAACTCGACCTAAATATCCACCCTTCATCGGTGGGTCCCGAATTCTTTGCGGGGGGGGGGGGGGGGGAGAATAATGTCAGGAGACAATACGAAAAATGAAAAAAGGTCGTGGTATTGGTCGGCTTATGGTGTTTATAGGCTATTGAAGAAGAAAAAATGGATTGATGATGAGGATGACAAGCATTCTATTTCGTCATACGTCCGAACTTGGAATGACCTCTCTTTCTTTCGGGACAAACAGACCATAAACAAGGACAGACAATCATTCCTTGAACTGGACGGCGTACTACAGACCAATTAAGGCCAAGGTCACGAAGCTTCATTAGCAGTGTGATGTCCAGACTAGTGGTGGACGAAAACACGGCACTGGACCAATGGCATGACATACTTTGAGTACACAGTTAGAATAATAATAGTATTAATCTGGATTTATATAGCGCTTAATACCAAATTTCATATAAGCGCTTTACAGATATACTATATAAATTATTACCCCGATCATCGCATTCATTTCCCCCGAGAAGTTTAACGTAATTATCGCTTCTTCTTTTTTATATAAAGAACTATATATAATGATAATTATTTGCATGTCTGTTTCCTTTTCTTTCCCTTTACAAAAAATTGGATTTGTCCACAAACTGGTCTATATCGTCCGTGATGTGGACTGCTCTGCAAAATGTGCGAGATAATAATTATAGATACACTAAAATCTTGATTTACATGCAAATCATTAATCACGAATCACCTGTAACTGACGATAGTCACTGTGTTTTGCAAATGTATATTTTTTGAGATTGACAAGTAATTCACTTCGCTTCACGTCACACACTGAGATAAACATTACAAAATAAATAAAGACCTATAGTCAAACGTGACTACTATATTAGTATAGACACTAATCAACCGAGAATGTGGATCAAATTTGATACAAGTCATGTAGTGGTATGATATACAGGGGCGGAACTAGGGGGTTTCGGCGGTTTAAGTGAAAAAAGGGGGAAAAGAAGGGGGGAAAGGGGGGGGGGGGAGAAGAAAAACAAGTAAAATTTTACTTTAAATTTTTGGAAAATCCTCGATCCGCCACTGGGTACCCCCCCCCCCCCCCCCCTTGGCAAAAAGCTAGATCCGCCCCTGATATACAAACTATATGAATTCCGGCGAGTAAAAAACAAATTTGATGTCTCTTTGCATTGTATTGCATTGTATTATATATTTATTCATGGTAAAAACTCACAATCAGTCAAAACAGATTGTATTTTAGCCAGTATAATAATTAGTAAAATGAATAACTCAACATTTAGACCATGACGATCGGGTTAAGAAAAACCCACACACATCCTGCATGCGTCAGGCTTACTTTCAAGACTAAATGATTACAAAACGGCGTTGTTTTATAACATTATGTGCAGGACTATACTTTGATTTATATAAGGCATCAGCTGCATCATTGGGAGCACCAGAGCAGATTGCTGACAATTATTTAAGTGGTTAAAATCAATGCCTATTATGGTTTGTGACTTGATCCTCGTAATAGGCGCATCAAACTCAAATTCAATCATATAACATGGAAAGTAAATGCCTTATGCCACTGCCTTGTCATAAAAACTGAAGCATTGAAACAATTAAGACACAGTCCCCCTCGGAATAAGAGTACTGTTCACTAAATATTGAAGTGGTGTAAAGAAGAAGAAGAAGGAGGAGAACTTGAAGATGATAACGATCGATGGAGAAGATGGTGATGAAGGAGATGGTGAAATAAAGAAAAAGTGAAACGAAGAAGGTGAAGGTGAAGAAGAATACTTGTGATACTAATATAGGTCTACCTTGGCATAGACCCTATGTGAAAGATGTCAAGACATTAAGCCATGCACTGTGGTACTTCGTTGCTGGTAGAAACAGGATGCACGTAGTGAAGCTAACTAGGCAACCAAAGACCCCCACAAAGCCAAGGGTCATATTTTGTGCAATTCAATCTCAGTCTATACTGCATGTGGAACATGGTTGATTCAAGTTCACGGGTGGTAAACCACTGCGTTGAATGATCTTCTGGAATCAATTGTTATGCATGTTTAGAAAGCAACGTGCACTGTGGTTATTAAATCCAGACCATTATTAACAGGTATAGGATGGGGTTTGTGTGTCTGGACACTTAACAAAAGTAAAGGTGACAAGTTTGCTGTTAGATTAATATTTATACAAAAAATCATCATCAAATTATTAACACTAAACATCATTATGTATTCGTCCTTTAAAATATTGTAAAACATAAGCCTTAAAAGGTGTATGGAATATGTATGTAAAGTTCTTCAAATTATAAATCAAATGTCCGGACACATAGGCCCGAATTCACAAAGCAAGGTTTGAGCTCAGACCAAGGTTTGAGCTCAAACCTCCTTTTGTTTCGCCAAACCTCCTTTTGTTCTTTACAAACCAGGTTTGTAAAAAAACGCGTAAAACGCGTCATATGACGTACGAAAACCAAGGTTTGAGCTCAAACCTCCTTTGTGAATTCGGGCCACAGCGTCTTGGAAGAGGTCTGTATCACTTTTTCTCGGACGCCGGCTTTCTCTCTGTAAATAGAGTCTAGATCTACATGTATCTTCTTTTCAATTAGCATTCATCCACTGCAATATTCGGAATAATCCAAAGCTCCAATCAACATTAGAGTCTATATATTAATTAATCATGCAGTTTATAACTTTTAAAAAATCTAAGAATTTTGTTAACCATGTAATCACCACACTCCAAATAATATTCCCATTGCTTGATAAATAAACTTGACAGAGTCTCCTTAAAAAAGGGGGTTTATAAATATTATGTACCTCTCATTTCTTACCTCTTCTTTTGATACTTCCTGAAAATCCAACAAAATATTCATTCTATATTTCTCCCAGTGCAATGCTGCGGTGATACAATTCCAAACAGTTTTTTTATCAATGATACCAATGTGGTAGAATATTTCTTCAAACTCCTTATTTATATAGTTTCACTCGACTCTGTTAATGTTTCAAAAACAGCAGCCAAGCGTAAAACTCCTCAAATCACGCCAAAACAAGATGCGCGCTGACTATAATGTTACACACGCAGCTGGCGACAAACAGGATTTGCTACTTGTGAGAACTAGATCGTCTGCTAGCAATCGCCTTTGTCTTATCGAGCCTGGGTCTGGGATAAAAGAAACATTCTTTAAAATGCCTCTTTTAACACACTTTGCAAGGAAGATGTGCTATCTATTTCTTCTTCTTGCATACAGTTTCAAAGCAGAGGGGGATGAAAATAGTATACTTAGGTAACGTATTCCGATGAATGTTTGAATGCGAGTGACTGGATGTGTAGTATAAATCAATAGAGATAAATCAGGTGGCTATTTTCGGTCACGATGTCAACTTGTAACTGAAAGTGGAAGTCCACACTGATAATTAGCTGGTGTTCATAAAAAGCAGAAACACGAGAGAAACAGATTAGTAAAAGTTTGTGAGAGTCCACCCTGATAATTAGCTGGTGTTCATGGCCATGGTGTTCATAAACAGGATAAAGGCAGAAAAACAACAGAAAGAAATTTAAAAAACTAAAAGTTTGAGCAATAAAAAAAAAGTTATGAATTTTTGAAGTTGTCATTACTAGTGAAACACAAATTGGCTACACTGTGACATGTTTCGCGAGGTCCTCTTCAATTTTCAATATGACAATATAATTATTGGCTCTTAGTAGGGTGTCTGATCGCGCACCCGATGTTGTGTGCTAAAATACTTCCCATAGAGATTGCACGCATCCCTATGCAGTCTACGTGCATTGCGCGACCATGAAAATTGGTCAATGATTTTATGAAAAAAATTGAAATTCAAACCTTTGGGGCTTGTGATCCTGAAGGTGAAACTCAATAAATGAGGTGTCATATGAAAGAGCAGGTTTTTCTCCATATTCCCCAAAGGGGCACACCCCCAAAATTCTAAAAATATCTTGGTCAAAACAGCGATTTAAATGTTGTTTGCATCCTAGCTCCAAAATTTGCCACTTTCCTGAGCTGCGCCCCCCGGGCTTATGTCTGGCGAGACGTAAGGAAAATATGTATGCACTTATTTTTTCGCTAGCCCCAAGAGATCACTCGCCCCAACAGTTTAAAAATACCCTTCCCACATTTTTGGAATCGGCTAATTAGGGAGGCGTGAGCTCCGCTCAGTCCAAACCATGGTTACATTGCGTAACATGTGCGCTTATAGTGAATGAAAGTATGGATGGCCATTCCCGGCATAGAACCCGGAAGTGAATACACGTTATAGTCAATGGCAATATCGCGGAGACATCTCCGCGATATTGCCATTGACTATAACGTGCATTCACTTCCGGGTGTATTGTGCGACGAATGCTAACCATACTAGTCAATGGCACATGTCGCGGAGACAGCGTAGCTCAAGCTGCAAGTCGCGGATTGGCTTAGCAGCATGCGTACGATATGCATACGCTTGCATATCGCGCGATACAGCTGTTTGGCTAAATTTAGCAAAACAACATCACTCTGCGTGGACGTCTTTTTCGTCGATTTTGACCAAAATGATATGAATATACCAGCGTTTTGGAGGGGCTGTAACTTTTGATAGAAACATCGGTGAGACTTGAAATTTGAAATGTATTATTCTGATAACATTTTTTATTCAAATATCAAACAAAAATGGTGAAAAACGATCCCAAATTGAAAATTGAAAAATCGTTCAGACACCCTACTCTTAGTCTTACCACTACCAGCATATGTATCAAGTCCCCGAAGTGTCTCCAAATTATGTTATTTTGAGGAATATTGGTAGGGTGTCTGGTCGCGCACCCTCAATTTTGTCAGCTAAAATCCTTCCTATAGAGATTGCACACATCCCTATGCAGTCTACGTGTGTTGCGCGATCATGCAAAATTGGTCAATGTTTTTATTACCAAATATGAGATTCAAACCTTATTCATTGTGATCCTGAAGGCTATGCACAACAAATGAGGTGTCATATGAAAGAGCAGTTTTTTCTCTGGATGCCATCTCGGAACTGATCTAAAATAATGGCGATCTAAACATTGTTTCCATCATAGCTCCGAGACTTCCCACTTTTGAGAATTGACCCCCTGAGGGATAAGTAGTCCCAGTCGTAAGGAATATATCTACATCTAAGGTGGTACTGGACAGGACCAATTGGTATATACGTCTATGCACTTATATTTTTTCGCTAGCCCCAAGCCATCATCTATGATTACAGTTTGAAAATAACCTTCCCCCCCTCATTTGAATCAGCAATGTGGGGAGGCATGATTCTGCTCAGCGCAAATTCATGGTGACAGTGCGTAGAATCTGCACATGCATGTATTTCATGCTTCATAGCTCACATGGCGTTCAGCGGCGCAAAGCAAACTTTAAGGGTGCTACCCGTGTTGCAAGCCTTCGTACACACTATATACTGCGCAGCGGTGTCGTTGAATATATGTGTGCATTCGGATCGCGTGTGTGTGTGTTTGGGTATTCTTTCGACAAACGAACGTGCATGCGGATGCACAATGAAGACAACAGAGGTGAAGTTTCACGATCACGCTCAAGAAGCGCTGCAGCTAAGCGACATGCACATGCTTTACCTATCACGCGATGCAGATAACTATTCAGCTGCACAGCTGTTGAGCGAAATGTATATACTCGGCGTGTAAAATTGAATGAACATTTCCTAGATTTTGGGGGGGGCTGTATCTTTTGATAAAAAACGTAGGTGAGTTTTGAAATTCGGAATGTGTTCTTCTGAGTAGCCCATTTTTTCAATTATTTAACCATAATGGCTAAAAACGAACCAAAAGGGAAAATTGAAAAATTGTTCAGACACCCTACTACTACAACTAATACTTTACTACACTACAGCAACTACTACTACCACTACTACTACTAATACTACTACTGCTACAATACTGACTATAATCATAATGATGATAGCCAGTTTCATTGTTATTATTATTACTACTACTTCATCACCTTCATCTTCATTATTATTGGTAGTACCACCATTAATATTTACTACTTTATCAATATCTATAATTGTATTTTATCTACTTGTAAAATAGGGTGGATTTACCATTAACAGCGTCCCCCACCAGCAAACCGGGACGTACCAATTTTTCAGCTCACGGATCGACACCTTACAGCAGGGAAAAAAATATTTCGAAAATTTCGGGGGCTCCTTTTGAAGCTTGCTTGCATGAAAATAACACTCATTATAACATAGAATAGGCCCATCGAATCTCCTTTGCTGATGATAACTATAAGAAAAGTTACCCCTGGCCTAAAGTGACCATAATATAAAATAAATGCTATCAGCGCAAAATTTTCCCATGGTTAAGCTATTCAAACCTTGCCACCAAAATATCTGATCAAATCTCCATATCTCCTTACGTATTATAACAATGTTACATCTGATATTTTTGTTAACCCTTTCCCATAATGCATCACATGAAATCAACTAAATACCAGTGTCACTAGATGGCGCTGTCAATTGTGAATCCAACGTATTGTTGGTCTTTTATACTCTGCTTGGAGCTGTAACACTTGTCGTACTATTACGCAAAGTATTAGAAAGAAGCTCATCGTGCTGTCTCTACAACACTACTGTAATTATTATTATCCAGTTACCCGCAGTAAATATAAAAGGTTTATATTCAACATTGTATGGAGTTTTGCAATTTTTTTTAATTTATATGTTGATACTCTGTTGTTTGCCAGATTCTTTAAGGCAGAATTTTGAATTTTAAGTTATTATCTTTAAATATACATATATATTCCCTTTCTGATCTAGTTGTCACTTTGATGTTGACATCATACAAAGTCATCACGTTGGCAATAGTCCCATCGTGAGCTCACCACTGGTAGCAGACATCGATGCCGATGGTACACTTGATATCATCACTACAACATTTGACGGGACCATTGACGTTGTTGACGGAGAGAACATGAAACCGCATTCTAGATCACAGTGGCCATATCAGTTCCCAAACAGCACAGTACATGCAAGCCCCATGCTGGTATGTATGAAAGGGCACTTTGATCCAAACTATTTTGTTTACTGCTACGGGTCTGACCCTGATTAAGTGAGTTACCTTGATTAGACAATAGAGTATTACTGTGTGGGTTGAACATAGTTCACAGAAGCGATTTCATTTCAAGTATTCATCCTATTTGTTGAGTTTCAATAGTGAATGTGTTAACAAAAATATTTTCAGCGACAAAAATGCAACAAAGAAGTACTTTTGTGATTAGGAATGATAAATAGGTCATGGTATTCAATCTTTTGACAGGTGTAGCTGATAGATTCTCATGGATGTTATACAGTGCTAACCCATCTCAATATTGCTTTGATGTAATTTGCATTTGTCCTTCGACAAGATCTGTTTTCATGGAATGGGAACTGATTAGCAATGTAAACAATTAACAAAAGGAATAACGTTTTATTCAGAATTCACTTTTTCATGCCGAAATCACATCTATGTGCAGTCAAGTGATAGTACTGTTATTTATGTATGATACATAAGTGACATTGTTAGTGTAAAAATCAAATCTTTCATGACATGACAAGGCATTACGCATAACATCTGTCTCCCAAGATGCTTCCCACACTTGGTGACAGAGCATTCGAAAAGGGCATTTGAACATATATATGAAAAATGCACTATATAAATACATTATTATTACCATATTATTACATGACTACTAGTAGAATTAAGTAATTGGAGTTATGATTGATTAACCTTCCCCTTTTCCCCCTCTTCAGTTTGATGTTGATGGTGATGGCCTGAGAGAAGTTGTAGTGTTTACAACAGATGGAGAGATCAATTACTTCAAGTCAGATGGGACATTTCTACCAGAGAAAACAGTGCAGGTAGTAACTAGAATTATATATTGCTCCCTCCCTATCATTCTTAGCCATCGTACGATATTGAGTTGCCATCTCAAACAGGCTGATGGTTGTCACACTAGTGAATTCGCTTTGCCAATTCTTCTCAAGCTGTTTGCTTTTAGACCAATGATGGAGCACGAGCAGTGAGCAATTTGCAGTCACCAACTTTTACCCATTACTTTATGACTCTTTCTTCTCCTAAAAAAAAAAAGCAACAAAAGAAAACAGAACAGAACAGAACAGAACAATAGAGGAAATATCCCAACCCCTCGTTAATACAGAGTATTTTAATAAGATTTATCAGTTCAATGCATATGTTTCGAATGTAAAGTTATTCCCTACATATATTGCCCTCTCTGTGATTTCTTTTGTCACTTGTTACTGTTTTCAAAGTTGTGAATAAAAAGGAAATGAATATATTAAATATGAGCTCAATCTCTTTCCTTCCTTCTGTGAAAAGCAAAGTGGTTAGCCTGCTTGGTTTTGCAAGGTATTAAAGGTACTGTTGAGTATTTGAAGTGCAAGGCAGGCTGGATCATTGGGATATGGGCAGTTCAGAGAACCAATAGGATTAGCACAAAGGAAAACATTTTAAATGATCAGGATAATGTTTTTTTTTCTTTTCTGCGTTCCTCTAGTTTAAAATAAAATGATATAAAATGAGTATTGAGGAAAACAAATTTGAATTTAAGAAAATACATGTAAAGTACATGTATATTCACTTTGTTCAAAGCTTCCAATGCATGTTTACAACATAAAGAAGAAACAAACAAGCACACTTCAGCCTCATAAGATAAGCAAGTAGTGAAATGAAGAAAGCAGTGTGCTGCTGAACAGTTAGTTGCTCATGACAGCCCAGAGCAGAGATGCCTAGATTTACATGATCACATCCAATGGAATCAGATGACCGAGTAAACATTGTTTACTTCCTTTACGCTACACGTACTTCCTCAAAACAAAACTTGAATTTCAACCAAATGAATTAAGCTCTCGTATCTTTAACAACCTTTACCAAACTGATGTAAAATGAAAGAGGCTGCAGAAGCAGCTTTCCAAGACCTTTTTAGTACATCAATTTCATATGTGCTGTTGAGTATAGGTTTGATTTGAGATATATCAGTATTTCAAGTGTAATCGGTAGCTGCTTTTGATAATGTAAAGCATAAACCACCTTAAAGGCCATATTGTAACAATTTCTTATGTTGTCCCTTATACCGTAAACTTTTTCTACACATTTCCTACAAGGCTTGAATATTTAGGGTACTTTGAAGTAGGGTGAAATTGATCTTGATTTTTTTCTTCAATGTGAGGTTGCCTAAGTAAGCTTATCTTACTCAACCTGAGTGAACGTAACACCTGATAGAGTCAGCAAGGCCTTAGTGAAGGAGGTTTGGTACATCTCTAGGGAATTGTAAGAAGTTTGTAGCTACGCCTCCATCGGATGATTCACATCTAATGATTGAAATGAGAACTGAATTGCCACTCCCTCTGAAAGATATTTCATCATAGACTATAGCTTCTACAGTGAGTGCATTGATGGTAACCTACATGTAAATGGCTGTATACCAAAAGGGTTCTGAGGGCAAAGGACTCCTTTCAGAATGACCTTCATTTTTTAACAAAATTAGATGCATTAGACGGAATATATTATAATTTGTAATATCTTTTTTTTAATGGTTTTCTGTGCAATTGTTTTGTAGTATTAAAGCACTAGTAGACCCAATTGTAGTAATTGGCAAAACCCCAATTTCTCTAAACCTTCACTCTGGGTATTACAAGAATGTTTCTTATCTGTGAAGTGTGAATCTTTCTGTGACCTACAGAAATTCTTACAAGACTTTTTGCTGTTTATGTTTATAATGTTCTGAATATGAAAAGAAAATACTCACCAAACATGTTAAAACTGTATGTCATGCAATCTAAATTTCAAACAATTATTATGTAGCCCTTTGCTTAGAAATATCTCTCTTGTCATTAGTTTATTAACATGGCAGGCAACTAATAATTTAATTAGGTGGGACAAAAATGATAACCAATTTAAGATGAACACTACCTTTAAATTGAATTTGATCTTTTGGGCCATGTAATTGCCTGTTACAGAACATGTTTTATATTTCCCACAGTGCAATTACCTGTTTGATTATTATCTCATTAATTATGTAGGTTTAACCTTGTTATGGCTTAATTATACCTGTTTATCAAGCTTGGCACATGTCCCAATGTAATGGATACTCAATGTTGTAGGAGGGAGAAATGTAAACTCCCAACCACAATCCACTCACTATAGAATAGAATGTATGAACGCTCTCAAAAGGAATAAATGCTTCAGAGTTATAAACTAATAAAACAAATTTGAAAAATGTAAATGAGACCCGTATGCTAAAGTGAAGATGAATAAAATATTGTTATTTCTATAATACTTTGGTATGCTGTTGAACGTTTGTAGATTTTTAAGTACTTTTAAATACACGTACATCAACACTTCATTGGCATTCTCCTTCACACCAGTCTTAAAGTAGGAACAAACTCCAACATATTGTAAATCCTCTTGTAGACCCTTTAACAAAATTTATCAAACCTGAACAACCAAGTCAAGACTGCCCATAACAATTATCTAAATTTTCAAGAGTCTCTTAAAGACACATTTATTTCTTTGTTTTAAGTTAGTACAATGTTATAACAAAACAGTTATTCTTTCTCTTTTGTTCCCCCATGTCTGCTATTATCCCTTTTTTTTCTTTTTTCTGAACGCATAGGGACTTCAATTTATTTTTTTGATATGTGAGAATGGTTAATTATTAGTATTTTCTAATCTCTGTGAATGATGCTTGGATACTTTTCTACCACCCACCCATAGCCTCAGGAGACCTCTTTGATTACATTGTATCATTTTGTTATATTATCAAAATATAAGAATACTTAATAAAGAAGATAACATTTAAAGAAATGTATGCAAATGCCCGCTGGATATAATGCATGTAGACGCTTGAAATCCACAATTACTCCACTCAACAATGTTTCGCTTGCAATTTAATGCACAAATCCCATTTGGTCGTTATATAACTCACTATCAGCAACATTCTTGATTTTTCTTTCCAAGGACAGTTTTCTTGGAAGTAGAAGTTTTTAAAGAGACAGAAGTATTAAAGCATATGATTGGCTGGTATATATATGAACATATTTCTATACAGTGGGAGAGGTCATTCTTTGTTTCTTCAGTCAACATATCACCTTAATGTGACTCTTTGATTCATAAAGGAGAAGGAGGAAGAATTGTTAAGTCAAAAGGGCTGATCAGGCCTGACCGATTACAATGATACTAACCAGGTTTTTCAGTAAAAGTACTCTCTATAGCTGCACTACTAGATATTTGAGCACATTTAGATGTACATGCACACATAGCAGAGACTATAGAATACCTTGAATTGAAAATACCACTTTATGTGAGGTCTGATCAGCCCTTCATTTTCAATTCTTGAAATTTGTATGCCATTGTACATGTACATTGGCTGTACCTGACTCAAATCATTGAATACTTGGTATTGAGGCCACAATATTCCCTGTGGCTTTCGCACAGCATTGATCCAGTATCGTTAATACAGCTGCCTAGTTGATTAATAACTTAAGCAATATCAGGCTTTTGTGGTGAACTTTTTTTTCTTTCTGAATTGCCCATTTTCTTGCCATACAGGATGTAAATTTACGGAACTCATTCTGAACGAAGCCAAAAATCAGTCACACCTTTTCAAATAATTTGATCAATTTTTGATTAATACATGTACATGTATATACATAATATGGTTGAATTCATTTCAATGATCTTAATTCAATGATAGGAAGTGTTACCTTGTATACACTTAAAATAAATATATAAACAGTTGAATTAACTTCATGCCAATTATAGCATGCACACAAATATATGCTATTGCTATCAATATTTAACCAGCATGCAAAAATCAGGAAGCTGTTCTAATAAATGAAAACCACATGAACACTCAAATAGTCTACTTTCTCACAATTCCTTTTTGCTGATGAGATGCTGCCAACTCAAATTTGTAACGTTGGTATTTAAGGTAAAGGGCAAACTAACATTGCTTACTATGATGCATTTATAGGGCTTTTAACCTTTTTGTTTGAGGTTTAATTCCTGGTTTAATTCCTACCAAATAAATACGTGTGGGGAAAAGGGAGTGAAGAGAAGAGCTGCGCATGTAAATTCAGTTCCTTTTCTTTAAAACTATAAAGAACTAAGAAGTACATAATCCAGAGATGAATGTTAACAAAATATGAGGTATTCAGTAATTCAGAAGAATGAACTACCAGAAGGCATCTTTTACATAAAAGAAGGAATACTCTTGTGAGTCTGTGACCCTTTAAGGCAGTCATCCTGTGTTGTTCACACTCTTAAGTGGTAGGGGTCCTCCATAGTCATGCATCTTGCACTCGTAATGCCCAACCCAGGGGGTCATCCTGCATTATCACACCTTCTTATAGAGAGAGTGTGGACCCCTTGATGGTCTAGTACTAATCGTGATTCATCTAATTTCATCAAAGGAAAGGAAGATCAAACTTGCCCCTCCCTCTGGCTCTATTTTCCCTTGCCTTTTTTAACGTTAAAAATACACTGTGTACAAGTTTGTTGTGCCTATTTAACAGCAAGCCAACTATTCTATCAAGTCAAAATCAGTGAAAACAGATCAATTGATTTTAAAGATAAACTTTAGTACTGGTAATGCGATTGCATTGTGAAAGAAAAGGTGTGGAAAGGATCAGAAACAGTTTATCATGTAGCATGTAAGTATTGGTGTGCACTGCAAGGTTCTGGAGTCATCAAAATCATAATAAATTTGACCGAGTCTTGGTAAAGTAACAAGCACTGTACACAGAAAGCTATATATGGGACAACACACATGGTGTCGGGGCTAGTACTACCTTGATTTCCTTGTTTTTCTATGCTCATTACTCGGCCAGTATACATTTTCTTCCAAAATTGTTTGGCACATGTCATTTATTTGTAATCTTGAATAATCAGTGTAAGTTTCGTTTGATTCTGTGAGAATTAATTTTCTTTTTTTTACCAGAACTGGAGTTTATCTTTAATTTTGCAAAGTTGAGATAACCAAATCTTTGTAAATTGAAATCTCAATCTTTATTGGAGTCTGTTCAAAATAAAGTTTTAAAGGGTTACAAGGTGGTTCTGAGATGACATGGATAAAGACTTGTTCTTCATAATTAATTCATCCCTTGGGCCTTTAAGTACATTTAAGAACAAATGAGCAGCCCAAAATTGCAGTAGGTTAGAAAACATATTTGGCAATCCTTTAATGTCTTCCTTCATGCGCAGTCTGGTCTTGCCTTTTCACTAGGTTTTATTTATAGAAAATGCACCATAAACAAAAATCAATAAGTTAAAAGGATGATCTAAAATACATCAAACATCATTCATAGTTGAAACCTTTGATTTGTCTTACAATCAGTTTTTGGTATATATTTCCCTTTCTCTCTACCTGAAGCAAAGACTTATTTAACGGATGTGTGCATACTACATCTAAGTGCATATTTCTCAGATTACAATATTGTAAGTACATGTATATTCAATATTCATGCATAGATACCGTGTTAAATAAACATCTTGAATATGTGCGTGTCCGGTTAGTTGGCAAGAATGAAAACTAAGTTGATACTTTCAGTCATAGTCCTGAGATTTTAGAGACGGTTTCTGGTTTCACTGAATGTAATTTACCCCCCCCCCCTCCACTTTGTATGATTCAGTATTTTCTCCAGAAAAGTAGCAAGATGAACTATAAAACTGCTCACATATTATTTCTGAAACGATGAACAAATCAGTTGATTCACTTGCTTGTCATAGCATATTGTTACATTGGCTTTATCTTCCATGTTTATAATCCATTAATCATTTAGAAGTATGTAAGTTTATAATGAGATGGAAACTAAAACTCATCTAAATTGCTTTTACGTGACCTCCCGCCATAATTACGTACTTGTATCAGGGAAAGTTGGTTAAACAAGGGTTACTCCAACAAGAAGGTAACTAAATTTGTTGATTCAAGGATAACTACATAAACTTTATTTTCATGAATTTACAACATATTCTGTATAATCATGTCATGCTAGCATACTTGTTTTATTTTATGTTCAGGAAATCCATTTTGCCAATATCATAAACTTCAGTAAATATTTTCAAGTACCCTTGCAACCTGATTTGAGGTTACTTTGGAAAGCCTCATGAAGAAATGTCAAATGGTACCTAAATATCATGAAGCTGCTCAATGTATAATTACATTGTGGTCTTTGTAGATAAAATATATGAAGATTAATTATTATTGCACACATTTTTAGAAACCTCAAGTGCAAACCTTTCGTATTTTGTACACACTTGTAGACATGCTACTGATTTATATATAATAATTATTAAATAAACTTAACAGACAAGCAGATTAATTTAGAAAATGTTTTCATCTTTTAAATCTCATCTTAAGTATTCATGTAATCAAGATATCCACTTATTTGATTTGATTTGATTTATTGGTTTCTGCATCTTTTTTCTTTTTTTCATCATACATTTTCATGAACATAAAATATGGTTTGATACAATATTTTAAGTGTATATAATTTTATACAGATAATAAACGAAATTAAACAAATATATTGAATGCATAATTGACATACATTAGATGCAGGAGGGCTACAGAAAGAAGCAAAGTAGCTTGACGTGCCCGCAGCCCTCAACTTAGATACAACAATAAAAATAAAAATAAAAAAGAATGACTTGCAGAGAAGAAAAGGAAAGAGGAGAGAAGGAGCATTGTTAATAATACAATAAATCTCATACTTCTGCTGATTGAATGTAGGTTCATTCATAAATGGATAAACGATGCTACTTGTAGGCTTATGTGATGTGTATTTCTATTTTCATAGATCCCACCCCTCTGGGTATCCAAGGAATGGATAAATGGAGAATCCTCGATTGATACTACAATATCTCAGTTTTTGAGAACATCGAGCGATAGAGGTTATCAGGTGAGTTTTTCACTTCATTCAAGTTTTCAGCTCTCTTTCCATGCTCAGAAGATCATCTTTCACTAGTTTCATATTCTATATGATGTTTTTAAAACTTCTGTTTATGTTTAAGTCGATTATATCTGAAAAAGCATTTCAGTATTTCCCATAATATTACTTACAGTAATGTGAGATATGTTCATCATAGGATTTTACGAGTTTTCAATTTGATTCAGTTTTATTCCAATACCATAACCTTCGCAATGTTGAAACTCAATGTTTTTTCCTCTAAACATCTTCAGTTTCAGAAAATATCCTAATAACACTGTCTGTCACTTTTCTGAATTGAGGCACACTATTCTTGCAGTAACCAAAATGTCTTACACTGCAGCCACACTTACATTATAACTATGCAGCTCAAATCATTTTTCTTCAATTTACTTTGAATGCAGAAGACGCCACTAGTAAGGGTTGTATTTCTGGCTAGACTAGTCAAGCTTTCTCTTGAAATAATCTATTCTCTTTTGGTAATTCCTATTTTTTTGTATTTTTGAGATTTATCAAGTTGAATAATGAAATGTAAGCCAGGAACAATTTCATCTGTCAGATACACTTATTCATAACCGATGGTATCAAATGTATTGCACACTATGTTTTTTTTTATTGTGACCATTGAATCCTTTACAAAAAAAAGTCAAACATAATTTTTTTAAGTTTTTAATGTTTATGTTAAGAAGTTGTTCTCAAGCCTTTATATAGATTTTTTCTAAGTTAGAATCCTTTTTAAGCCCTCTGAATTTCACTAAGACCTTGCAATCCCTTTAAGAAAGGCGTAATTTGAGAAATCTCAACTTCATGAATCATGAATGATGTTTCTATGATATTACATTAACAATGCATGTCTGTACAGAATAAATGGAGTCTGTTTTCAATTAAAGTCAAATCACTTGACATAATCTTTGTTTCACATGTTTAGAAAGGATGTAGCTGTTCAAATTGAATTCACCAGATCATGTTTATAACGTAGATACAATGTGTAAAAAGTGTGATAGATACAAAACAGTAATATTTACATTTCTATATCTTTTAAAAAGAAAAAAGCGATTCACCTATATTTCCCATTTAAATGAGTGATATACAAAGTTTAGTATTAATGTTATAGTAATATTTCATTCAGTTTTATACCTTCACTGTTAACCTATGAAAAGATAAAAACTCGTTGCACAAGAGAAGCAGAGAGATTGAAGGGAGAGAAGGGCCTCAAGGAAGTTGTGCAGGGAATTGAATAAGACCTTGCCATAAACTATTGACTCTGCATCTATATAGTCCACTTGTTTCCTTTCTATTCTAATAATATCCAGTTATTGTTCATTTTCGATTATGAACAGATTCAACAGATGATTCATCCATTCTTCTACATAATCTTTAACAAATCTTGTCCCAAATACTCTGTTAAGTCCCTGAAATGAAATGATATGAAACAAAATCTTGTCTCCAAACAAATATATAAGGAGTTCTGATTTTGATTTTTAATTTCATTGTTTAGAAGTAGGAATGTACATCTCAGTAAAGTTTTATTTGTACATCTCAAAAGAAAGATTTAGAAATAGAGAATTGAATAAGGGAACTTACGAGGGATTCCGCAAAAATATGAATATAATAGTACATGTATATTAAAGCAGTTAGTAGTTCTTTATATAATTCATCCACATGTTCAACAACAAATCAGATATATTAATGAAGCCTTTATGCAATCCTGCACCTAAGTCTGTGTACGGTACGTACCTTTAATCTGCCTTGCAGTTTGATTTCAAGTTTGAAATATATTGAAAATTTGATTATCGTTTTCTTTTTCCAAAATTGAATAAAACCTAGCACCAGCACATTATAAAGTTGCTATGAATGACTAAGTTCTATTGCATATTTTGATAAATGAGTCTTGCAAAAGAACCAAGACATGAATACTTAGTTAAGAAGATAAAGTACTACTTACCCTAGCTTGTTCCTCTTGGAAACATTCCTAGTGAGAATATATTCCTGTTTGGTTCGACTGAACATGATCACATGTAAGCCTGTTGGCTTGGTATCAACAAGTTGCTGTGGGATGTGAAACCGTGAGTGCTTGTGATTTTATTTACCTCCTCCCTCTCTCTCTTCCTCTCTCACTCATTAACTCGCTCTCAATCACCATGTATTTCCTCCTCTTCCACTCTCTATCTCTGTGCGCAGACCAACAACTTTATCGCCTGTGACGCTCACATCCTGGCCACGCCAGCGCTTACAGACCTCGACGGAGATGGCAGAGAGGAGGAACTTGCACTTCCTGTGTCGTATTATGATCAGCTTGAGTCACCAAGGTAACTGAAAAGTTTTAATCACTTAAAGCCTTGTTTCTTTTGTTCATTCTTTCTAGCTTTTCATTTTCAACATCTGAGTTTCACTGTGAACTTGAAAAGACCTGTACTGAGCATGACCCATTCTTAACCCTTTCTTTCTGGAGCCATATTTATTCAGACTTAACCAGCCAGTGTTTTCCTTGCTACTCTATCTAGTACACCTGTAGTCTGTAAGTCAGGATATTGTGATTGCCTTACACCAACACCGTTGGACGTCTGACGTACTTTCCTTCACCTTCAAACCCCGCTGTAAACATGCAACCGTGTCGTTTACACCTGTACTGATCCAGTTTGTCAGGAGCTTCTGAAATGTAGAGAACTTATAGAAAGAAGGAATCACCACTTGCTCTTAATTGATGCTAATTGAGCACATTGGTGTAGAGTTATCTTTCTTTCTTTCTTCCAAGGTGAATGAATCATAAGAGTGTAATGAAATATTTCCCATAGAGGTTAGGGATCACTCATTGAGACCCATTAGTGACTGAAGGGCATTGACCATCCTATATTTCCTCTAATTTCCTTGCATTGTTCAAGGCGTTGGAGACTCGATCCTCTCTAAATTTCTCCCCATTTCCTCAATCATCCCAATCGTTATATAAAATAAGCTGCTAGGAAGGAGAGGATAAGTGCCAAGTCACTGACCTAATACATTTATATCCTCTCAAATTGTCCCCAAAATTGCAAGATTTACATCTTGGTGCCATATCGCCTTTTTGATTTATGGACTATTTTGTTTGTTTGTTTAAATTTTTGTTTTTTGTTTTATGTTTTCGTTTGTAAAATTCCTATTACCGGTACCCTTAATCTTACTGTCTCCTGTTTTACTGATCAACATGAATTTGTAGTGAACATGATTGAGCATTGCAGACATTGAAGTGAAGGTTTTAAAGATACTGTAGGCTCAATATGATTATATGTAGTTTAGACCAGATTGATTGGTATGATAAAGATATAAGTCAATAAATTCGATATTTTTTTTGTTGAAGCTAAATAGATATATCTGGGAAGCATTGAGGAGGTTCAGCCTTATGTCTTAAAGACAAATTGTGTTGTGCAGACATGAGCAGATGATTCATACTGATAGTTAATGTTGTTGGATTAGCTTCTAATAATTCTACTGACAGGTTTGTGATTAACAGGAGTTTGTGTTCAGGAAATCAACTAACAACTAAACCAGTTCTTCTGTTGATGTATGTAGCACAGTTATTGAGAACTCTGCTTTATTGTTTAAAATGCAAACAAAGAACTTGTGCATAGAAAATGAACCTATGTTAAAGGTACACCATTTGAAAAATGAAACCATTGTATGCAAAATTTGATAAGCCCTGAAAATATAAAATGTAATTGGTTGTTATGATACGTGCCTTAATAATGTTTGCTCTCCTGTCAATATCCTGCACTAGTCAAATACCTATTTAAAATCCTGCACCCAATCTTGAATTCAAATAGCAACCTAAACCTAACACTATAACTTTGACAAATAAATAGCTAGAACAAATAGAACAGTTAGAAACTACTTTATTGTTTCTTACCCTAGTAATTCTGGGCAACAAGCAATCTCTCAATATCTTTTTTTGAAAATCAAAATTTAGTATTTATTAAAAAATGAAGTTAGAAAATGTGCTACATGAATAAACATTAATCAGTATTGTTATTGTGGTTTAGAATGTCTTTGAATACTTCTTCATAAGATTAACTTATTATCAACAAGAAAAGAGGAGAAATAAGGACAAAATGGGAATAAAAATTGTGCATTTAAACATATACATGTATGAATGCTGCTTTAAATCAATGTCAATGAAATTTCACGAGATAAGATAGTACAATGCCTTTGTGTCCTTTCTAGAGGTGAAATAGATGTGTGAAAAATGTTATAGGCCCTGTGAAAACCCTTCATTTTCTCATGTTTTACAATACATGACAAACAATATGATTGTCCATTGTACAATGATGGGAAACAAGTCAGAAAAGTGTCATTAAAAGTTTTTGTTTTCTTGACTTATGGTGAAATTGATTTGTTTTCTGTTCGAAAATCAATTGTTTAGTTTGGTGGTATTAATGACAGGAAAGTTGAGAGGCGTAGAGACTTTGTGAACAGTGATTTAGCAGAGTTTTAGTCTACCCTAAAAACTTGTCTATGTTTATACTGCCAAAATATAGTTTGCTTTGAAATAGTTATTATATAGGAGGGTAGCTTGTTTTAATGTTATTTTAATGGGTTGAAAAAACATAGTGTCTGCCTACACATAGTTTTGCTATCCCTTTATATCTGTTATCACTATTACAGCATTTCATGCAGTTTTTACAACATTTACTAGTTGCACTACACTGAGTAGGGTGTTCTTCATGCATCACACCATTTAAACATTTGCAATCGTTACAGTGCAGATCAATTACCATTCTCAGAGGTTTAACTGCAGAGGTGCGAACAAGGTCTAGTGAGTGAGTATGGTCATTTCGGTATGGCCTTGTTCACACCTTGGCCTATTACCACAGTCTGCAATACTTGAATCCTGTTCAACTTTGACACCTCCGTGATACAGCAGAAAATTTGATCACCTAATGTTACAGCATTGCTAAATATAAACATATGTGTAGATCATATGATCCACGGTCCTAAGACCAGATCAGGCTAGGACTTGTCAGCTGTCCAATCATTTAATGACCAATATGTAACAATGACCTAATTAGTACAAGTCCAAACAAGCTATTTTATACCACAGAATTCGTTTTCTTTAATAAATGCCCACCCCCCCCCCTTTTTTTTTTTTTAAAGTCAGTTCAAAAGTGACATATTCTACAATGGTGGGTATACAATACATGCTTTCGGTTTGATTCAGAACTGCTATCAAATTATGTTGAGATTTTTGTATAAAGATTCTGAGATAAAGGTACCGGTAATATCCAGCCATGTACCTGCAGGTATATTTAGAAAGTCGAAGGAGTGCCTTCCTGAGTATTGTGCAGACTCTTAATATTTTTGAAAGATTTTGATGGAAAACTTTGATCATGGTACATGTACGTTTGCAAACATATGAAAATGATTTTGTTGCATGTCAGAGATTCCTGATGTTGCTGTTTTCTAGGTATCCCGCTTGTTTGCCAGGATGTGAGGAAAGAGTAAAGGAAACTGCGTACTTCCTGCATATACAGTTCATTGATTATACCATATTTCAATATTGTATATTGTGTCTAATTGTTTACTGATAGATTGCATATCTTGGTTTCCCCTGTGCAATATACTTTTAATCCTATAATTTTTTCTTTTGCCACTTTGCAGGTGTATAACAGTTTAAGTAAACAAAATTAAAAAGATTTTTTTTAAGGGGGGGGGGGGGCAATGTGTGTTCATATATCTCAATTTCTATTATGCAGTCCAACATCTTGACCCCTTTCATCTCGATTTAATATTCCAATTACAATCTACAAAGGTATTCTAAAGTCTAAACAACAGATTTATTCTGAAAATTATCATTTTGAAGCCTTCTGTGCCTGCATAGCACTTACCCAACATACTTACTGCTCACATAAATTCTTTGCCTGTCTAATTAGGCAATTACAATTTTGTATTCCACATTTGTGTACCCTAGACCGGCTAGATAGTGCCAGGAACTTTTGAAGGCCCTTTTTTCATGCAAAATTGGAGATAATGAATTATTACCATGCAATTATTTGCAACGTTAGCAAATCTTGACCTTTTGCCAAATATTTGAAGTTTGTTTACTTTCTTGCTCTCGATCTCCTGGTTTTACACAGTCCTGTTTCAGGTATACATCAAAGAAAAGTGTATAGCCATTTTGCAATTCAGCTTAACTTTAAAACTTCTAACCTGTCTGTAGCACAAGTCACAAGTTCAACGCTGTTATCTTCTTTCTGACCCGATTATTTATTTATTTATCACACTGTCCATCTAGAGTGTAAACAGGAACCTATGGGGGTCTTCTGGTAATGTACTCATATCCTGAACGCCAACTTGGTAGCGATAATGGTTGGAAAAACATGTTATTGATCAGTGAATATCTGTCAGGGCGCGTGTACTTCCTTACCCCAGGAGTAGCTAGCTGTGATGAGGTTGATAAGTAATACTGGTATGGACAATTTATAAGTTTAAGCAGTGAGATGCAAGTCATGGGGAAAATAATTGGGATGGCCTTGAGGCTAAGATATGGAAATACTGGATAAGTTTTCCTGAAATATTTGAGGAGTCAGAGAAGCTGCCAGTACTATTTGCATGTTAAGTTTATTATTCCTGTATTGGCCAAATTACAACCTTCATTATTCTAATTCTTAGAAAACGGTAGCAGTGAAAACAGTTGTACTAAATCGTTTCGTCTTGCACTAATCAAAGTAAATTGCAAGAATGAATAGAAAGCAAAAATCAGGCAAAATATGTGGAGGTTAAGGAACAAAGCATGCAAAGAATGACAAGCTGTTATTGGCTGTCTTGTTTATTCTTGCGATTTACCCTGATGAGTGCAAGACGAAAAAGCTTTAGTATGTCTATTTTCATTGGTATTCTTGGATTTTGTAGTACCATCTCTTTATCATCTCTTTATTCTAGTGTAAGCTTATGAAAATTGGTCAAAATTGGGGAAGAAGATTGGTTAAACTCTCAAAACTTATCAGTAGGGTAAAGAGTAATGCGGTGACTTAACAAATGTCATGTTTTCTGTTTATCATTATTATTATGTTTATACTCTAAGTCGCTCTATAAGAATAATATTTAAGTCTAGTTGTGGTATTATAGGAAGCTTATGTCTTGTGTTCATCCTGCTTTGGGGAGGTTGTAATTTACGTGATATATTCATTTATGTTCGATTCACATTTTGTTTGACAATTTGCTGATCCACTCTAATTAATATTAAGTCTAAGCTAAATAATCAACAGAGAACTTAAGTGTAAACTGAGGTTGACTCCCCTCCCAATGGTCAGCACCCCCCCCCCCACACACACACACACTTAGTGTATTATTACTTGGTGACATGATGTGTTTAAAAAATGATTTATATATAAAAAGTATATATATTCTCTATTCTTTTAAGTTTTTGTAAAAGTGTGTTCTAGATTTTGGCCCCGATGATTTTAACTCCTTATTTTATAGTTTGTTTGGCTTTTTGGTACTGAGAAATTATGAAACAAGTGTCTAGTATTATACATGTACATGTGGTTGTACTTGTCAAAGAAATGTAGAATGGGTTTTGGTGCATTTGTTTAAAGCCCTTCTGGATCTAAAACAGTAAAAATGATATTATGGATATTTCCTTGTCATGAAGAGGGCCAATAAAACACTTTCATATTATCCTTTTTTTAAACCTAGAGATAAAGAATCGGGTGAAAATATCCAGGACATAGTGGTTGGTGGATTGGTCATTCTCAACTTGACCAGTGGTCATCTTATCAAGGAAATACCACTGCATTTATCAAAGGTCAGTAAGATAATTGTTTTGTTATGCCTCCGCCACCGAAGGTGGTGCCGGAGGCATCATGTTTTCGGGTTGTCCGTCCGTACGTCCGTCCCGTTTGACCGTTATCACAATATCTCAAGAACCATTTAAGATTTAAACTTAAGACTCGGGAATAGTATTTATCACCATAGGAAGACGATCTGATTAGATTTTGGAATACGTAGGTCAAAGGTCACAGGTCACAGAGGTCAACTTATGAAATTCCTTGTATTGAGTTTGTTAGCGCGATATCTCAAGAACCATTTGAGATTTAAACTTCAAACTTAAGGATAGTATGTATCACCATAGGAAGACGATCTGATTAGATTTTGGAGCACGTATGTCAAAGGTCAAGGGTCACAGAGGTCAACTTATGAAATTCCATACATTGAGATTGTTATCATGATATCTCAAGAACCACTGGAGATTTAAACTTCAAACTTAGTGATAGTGTGTATCACTATAGGAAAACAATCTGATTAGATTTTGGAGCACGTAGGTCAAAGGTCAAGGGTCACAGAGGTCAACTTATGAAATTCCATACATTGAGATTGTTATCATTATATCTCAAGAACCACTGGAGATGTAAAAACTTCAAACTTAATGATAGTGTTTATCACCATAGGAAGCCAATCTGATTAGATTTTGGAGCACGTAGGTCAAAGGTCAAGGGTCACAGAGGTCAACTTATGAACGTTTCGGTTTGTAAAATTGCTCTATGACGGAGGCATCATTTTCGACTGCGCGCAGTCGAATTCCATCTAGTTTATCTCAGACATGGATAGTTTCATTTCTGCTTTGCTGTTTTTCCTATTTATTCAACATTAAACAATTGTTTAAGGCTCTCATCAAATGGTGAATGTAATCTTCATGATTTAAACAAAAAATGTTAATGTTAATTTCAGAGACTAATATATAAAACATCTACATGATTTGTTTAAAAAAACAAAAAACATTGATTTTAGAGACTAATTTAAATGTGTATAAGACATCTATTTAACTTTTGATGGTGATGGAAATTATTTGGAATGTAGATATGAATGATTATGATGATAAAAACATGACGACACAAGAAAGGGACTTACTGTCAACTGTAGTAACTTAGACAAGTACTTTCCATACTATGAGAGTCCTTCATGTAAAAAGTGCATAGCCTGGCCTGGGACGTTGAACCTATGATTCCTATCTATCCTTGGCAGCAATCTGCTCCATCCCCAGCCTATCTGCTCTATCCTCCAACGGTGGTTGACCTGGATGGCCATCATGGCCATCATGGCCCTCCTGAGGTCATCATAGCAACAGCATCAGGTCTCCTGCATGCTATCGACAGCAGCGGTCAGGCAAGATCAGGCTTCCCTGTACGTCTACAGGGAGGGGCCATCACTGGACAGGTCAGTTGTCTAATGGTCATTTGGTTAAGTATTTTATAATTTTATGAAGATAGCATAGGCATATTATTATTTTGTGTATAAATTCAGTTTTGGTATTGCCATAGAGAAAATGTTAGAATGCCTAATGTTTGCATAATGATGAATGATGAATCATTGATTTGAGTCAAATACAATTTTGGGTATAATATAATAATTGTAATGAGGCTATTGGTACACCATAAAATCTGTATAAATATTGGCCTCATATTGAGGTGAAGCAATTGGCTAGAAATGAATTTCTCTTAGAGCTACACCCAGGAATATGCTCCTCGGACTACTAGTACCCCCTCACAGCTACCAATTGGGACATCCCTGGATTATAGTTTTCCAAGCAATAATCACGATGACTATCCATAAAGGGGCCAATAGGCGGGGGGAATTTCCCTCATTCCCCAATCATCTTCTTAATTCATGAATTTAATATGATTTTGAAAACAGATCACTGTAGATGATCTGGATAATGATGGCATCCTGGAGATGATTGTCCTCCAGACCTCTGGTGATGTCAGCTGTTTCAGTAACCATGGTAACAAGGTGTGGTCTTCCAAGGTATCGGGAGGTTCGATGCCAGGATCCAGACTGACTGATCTTGATGATGATGGTGTGATGGATGTTATCATACCTACCAGTGATGGGTAGGAACATTTTAGACACAATTTTAGTAGTGGTAGAAAAAAGACACAGGTTAGCTTTAAAACAATGCACTTGGCATAGATTTAGAGATTATCTCCTGCCTGCATCAGTAACAGCTTTACTGCGGTCGCTGATGTCTTGATATATGAATATCTATATCCCATCTACCTATTTAATCTTTTGCACAATCTTTGCACAATCTTTGTAATTTTTGAAGACTTCAACAAGCTTTTCTGTTACACAACTAAATTGCATGAAGTATCATAATGCAACTCAATGCATTCTAGGAAAGCTTACACAAATTTAATGTGCAACTTTCTTAGGGGTAAGTAGTACTGGTCAAAGACCTAAAGTATTAGAAAACAGCTTTACACATTAACTTATTACATTCACTGTCAGATTTTTATGACCCCCTTTTTTTTAAAGAGAAAACATTATCAATCTCATTTCATTCCATTAAGTATCTTAATTGTTGGAACAAATCATCAAAACCTGTTTTTAGCTACACTAAACTGAAGCCACTTTAGTTCAAGCGTTATGGCGATCAATATTTGTATCTTATGTTTCGTTTGTCTTATCCTTTACAGGAATGTGTGGGCTTTGTCAGGCAAGACTGGTACCCGTTTACCCCACTGGCCTGTGCATGTAGGAAGCAGGCTTGTATCAAATGTTGTGATCACCAGTCTCAAGAATTCATCTCAAGGTCCATCTGTTGTAAGTATTAAGATTTAGTACGATTCTCGATGACCATTTTTTTATATGAATGATAGGATGATAATTTTCATGAGATGAAATATCAAAACATTCACGGTTTTGCTTCTCGATTCTTTAAACACGATTCATTTGATGAAGTTGGTCACAATTTGTGTTTAAAGTTAGTGTTTAAGAAAGCAAATGTATTTGAAGAGAAATTGGGAGAACAAAAATAGTTTTTCTTTAATAAACAACAATTTTTTTTAAAGAATTGGTTAAATTGGGCCATTTACAATAGTGTTAAACTAATGCATATTATTATTGGAATATCACACAGAGACTAGACAGTAGAAACTTGTTGTGTACCATGAGAAAGTGCTTATAAACAGGAATTGATAGGTTATCACAACAGAAAGAAAAAAATAGTTTGTGAACAAATACAATGAGTCTGACCTTGCATAATGGTCATGTGATTGCATTGTGTGTTTTTTTCTCTTCTTCTCTTGTTAGTCTCTCCTAGTCTTTGTGATATATTAACCTGTCTAAGTCTGAAGGACATTGCGTTTAGCTGTAAACAATTTAATTATAGATTGTTTTCTCAAATGCCTAGTGATTTCTTTTCTTTGAATAATGGATGTTAATACAAAGTAGATAAGATTACTAAATTTAAATATATCAGTAAAAAAAATGGGTTCAAAGTTTTGAAAACTGTACAAATTTAGTGCTTTTAATCTTAAAAGATGAAAACAAGCAGATCTTGATTTCCTCAAAGGATTTGGATAACGTTCATACATCGGTAGTTCCTTTCCTCAGAATGCAAATATGCAGAACATTAATTATGTTCACATGGAAAGCCAGGTCAGCACACAGAAGTAGAAGAGACGAAGAAGGAAATAAGAGATTAGTGGTTCTAGTGAATTGCATATATCATAAAATGATGTGGTTTAAACGTAAAGGTCTTTGTTTGTTACCATGTCTCCCTGTGGTTTCGACGGTATGAGCTGTTAAGCCTGTACTTTACAGGTGAAAAGGTGAGAAAAAAATATCTGTATTCCAGGGAATTAGACCTTGAAGGAAGCTCAAGTTTCTGTAACTTCATCAGATGTATGCATCCTGTTTAGTACACAATGTCCTTTGTGTATGACATCCTCAGATAAACATCCTGTGAAATATAACATGAATGATTTCATGGTTGGATTGTGTTAACGTTTTCAGGGCTTGGATGATAATTGATTTATATGGTGATCATTATGAGAAATCACTGAAGTGTATATTCAATACTTAGTTAAATATTTCAACGGATATTGTAAAAAAGCATTTCAAAGAAGTTAGAATGGAATGAATCAATCATCATTGTTAGCCTTAGATCAAAATGATTCTCGTAAACAATTTACATTTCATTCACAACTTTAAACCAACAATGTGGTCATGAAATCTAGAGCTCTTAACAAATACAAGGAACAAAATATGATTCATATATATATTGGTCCTCTTTATATGCAGATAACCACAGGGTATGATGGCAACCTGTACATTATATCATCATCATCATCAGACCAGGGTGAGGAGCAGGGTCCGTGTATTGAGGCCATTGAACTTGGTGAAAGTTCATTGACCTCTGTCCACATGGCAGACATGATCCCATCCATGCCCGGTGTGGAGATGATAGCTGCCACCACCCATGGGAGTATCATGCTCATGTCTACCCAGAAGCAAGAGATGGAGAGTGTGGAGCTGGAAGAGACAAGATGGATGGATGCAACAAATGATGAGCAGTTTGCATACAAACAAGCAAAGGTACATATGGGTTGATGTTTTTGTTTTCTTTGTTGTAGTTTATTGTTTTCATCTACTATCTCTTCCCAGACCATGTTTAAAGATAAACTTGAGTTCTGGTAAAAAAAAGAAAATGATTTCTCACCGAATCAAACAAAACTTACACCGAATGTTCAAGATTACAAATAAATGTCATATGCCAAACAATTTTGGAAGAAAATGTATACTGGCTGAGTAAAGAGCATAGAAAGATAAGGAAATCAAGGTAAGCTAGCCCGACACCATTTGTGTTGTCCCATATACATCTTTCTGTGTACAGTGCTTGTTACTTTACCAAGACTGGGCCAAATTTATTATGATTTTGATGACTCCAGAACCTTGCAGTACACACCAATACTTATATGCTAGATGATCAACCTTTTCTGATCGATTCCACAACGTTTCTTTCACAATGCAATCAAATGACCATAACTGGTCTTTACCTTTAAGAAGCACAATATATTCTGAGATATTTGGTATCAAACAATAGACGTGTAATTTGGTAAACAAATTAAGTGAGTCATAATTGAGAAAGTTGCATTCTTGAAGAAATATAGATGGAGTTGCACACTACATCAATTTTTCAACTCACTTAAAGCCGAATAGACGTTGACTAACATATTCAAATTTTATGCATCCTTTTTAAACAAAGGTTTTTCTTAACAACCTGAAGGCTTGTCCAAGACTTGCCCAACATAACAACAAATAATGTATACAGACAGGATTCCAAGTACTGTAGTTCACGGAATAGCTCGTCACTATATAGGTTACCAGGAAAGAAACATCCATAAATTTGAATATGTTGGTAAACCCGATGTTTAAGAGGGAAGTGGGTCACACAACTTCTGAGGTATGTGATATTGACCTGTTGTTTATTACACAGGAAATACCTCACTGATATGTACACAAGCAGGGTGTGTAACATACAAGCTTGATGATATGTACATCACCGGAATGAAGTAATGTACATGAAATCAACAACAGAGTAATTTCTTGGCCAAATTCTGTAAACAAGGAGGAATGTGTAATGTACATTGAATCATTGAGCTTGTAGAAATTAAAGGTCTTTGCATTTCTTGACTTGATATTCGGGTATTGAATGTCATTTCCTTTTGGTTTCTTTTTTTGCTTATTAAAAATAAATAAATTGTTATACATATTTCTCAAACCTGTTGTATTTTGTAGTATGGTGTATTTGTGAGGAGAGAGACTAAGCAGAGATCTTACATCAGTGGTACAAGCTTCACCGTAGACCTTCATATAGAAGATGAAAACAGGCCCAGTGGAGGACATTCATATGTAATCCAGGTAATTTATCATTTCATTTTATTACAAAAAAAATATTTTGTCATGTAAAGGTATATATTACAATTTATCTTTCATGAGCCATTAGAAAATACCAATCTAAAGTGTTTGTGACAACAAGGTAACAAATAATACAAACATGAAATATTTTCTTCAAATGAAATTTCTTGCAGAGATTTTTCTCCCATTTGCACATATGAAAATACAATGATTTATAAACATGTTAAATGATTCTTTTCACATACGACAGAGTAAATGTTTCCCTACAATTTTCCAGCATGCTTTTTCAAGCAGTTGTATGAATATTTCAACCCCCTTATTGAAAGAGTAGACATATTGTTATTCTTCAAGTTCATAGAAATGATTTACAGGTAGATTGAATGCCTAATTTTAATTGTAAAAGAAAAAAATATATATGATTGTTTGATATTTGTTTGTTTGATGTGTGTAAATTGTGGAGATTAGGATGAATTTTGATTTTGTGATAATGTTGTAACCATGAAATCCCTTGCATTTTTAGGTGTTTGCTGGTTCAATCTGCCTTCAATCTCCCTTGACCTTTTCTCAACCTGGCCTGTATTCCCTTAATGTAGCAACACCCAATCATCCAATCACAGTCCTCGTTGAGGTTCACATGACCAACCAACATGGTCAGATCTTTGTCGACTCATTCCCAGTAAGGTAGGGTTATCATTTTTATTATGTCAGCGGAGAAGTAGAATGTTTTCAAATTTGCAAATAAATCATGCTGTGATCTGTTTCAATAAAACACAGCAGTGAGGGCATTAGTAAGAATTACCCACACAAGGTACCTTTGGAACAGTCTAACACACCTGTAGCGATTCTTTGCTGTCATGCAAACTTGCTCCATTTTGAAATAAGGTTTGAAAAAGTTGAATGGATTCAATTACATTCTCATTTTTGTTTCTTGATTGCATTAAGTTCCCTGATTAAACTAAAGAAAAGTCAATTTTAGTAATATTGATTGGAATGAGATACCATGTCATTAATTTGAATAGGATGTATATAAGAAAAGAAAGACCATTACTTTTATCCAAGAAGTCGAACCAATAAGGAATAATTCATCATTCTTGTAAAGCAAAGTTATTGTTGTTGTTGGTTGTTTTTAATGGCGTTCAGTCAGCTTTGACTATTTTTCTAAATTTTGTCGAGGAAGTCGAGTCTGTTAAACACCTTTTTAAAGCAAATGAAGTGAGATTGATTTACATTAGGTAGTAAGAAAAAACGAGTGGAAACTAAAGATATAATTTTCAAGTGTTCTAATGATAGTATCAAGATATTGAGAATAGCTCACTTGCTATATTCATTATTGAAGATTTATTGAAGTGACAGAGTGAAACAAATTGGAGTTTCTGTTATCTTGCGTCATTCATAATAATATTCCTCTCTTTCCTCATCACTCTCACACCACTCTTCTCTTTATTTACATCAGTATTGATTTTGTTTCCCTTCTTCTTTGCAACTCTTCTCCATCTCAGTTTCAATACCAAGGTTACTGATGACATCCAATGGATGCTTGTCATACCAACCATTGCCATGGCAATCCTCCTCCTCATCCTCTATGGCTATCCAGAGGTAGATCTTCTTCCAACATCTCATACTTCTAAGGAGAGGTAACAATGTATCTACCCTGTCATCTTCTATGGACTTGGGTAGATGAAAGAAGAAGTTTCAGACCACATTTATGATTAATTTACATATGTTGTGGTAAAACATAGCTATTAAAGGTATTACAAAGTTTTGGTATTGGGTCATGAATTTGGTTCAAATTAATATATTGGAAGCATATACGTTCCTACAAAATTCACTGATCGTTGTCTCGGTTGAAATCGAGTCTAAAGTTATGAAATTATAAATAATAAACTCTTTATGTTGTATAGCTCCCTCTCAAGGTCAAGATATTAATTAAGCTATGAAACAATGTTTCTTGACTAAAATCGTCCGAATAGCTATTCCCGTTTGGAAATTATATATCACAACTACATATTCTGAGATTTTCATGGTCGCAGCTACCATTGTACGGCCATAGGCGCTATTTGAAATTTATCAAAATTTACCTGGAGCACCAGTAAATTTTTATATTCAATTTTTCTCGAAAACAGAAGTGTTTTAGGTGCTAATTTTTTTAGTGCTTATAATGTATCCACAGGGGCATCCAAATATATAAAATTGTTAAAGATTCACTATCCACCCAATTTTCAAAATTTCCCAAAACTTTGTATTACCTTTAAACATGGCTTTTTTGTGTCCTAAATGTGTGGCAAGTGGGGATGAACAAATGTGCTTTGCGACAACAGTCCCATGCATACACCGTCACCTTGTGTTAGATACAACAAATGTGGATTGCACTATGCTTAAAGCACAGTCATAAAAAAATGAAAACCTGATATAACTGCAACATATGTGAACTAGTCTTTAGTATGAAAGATTATATACCTCACTTTAGAAATCCAGCCATCTGATTGGTCGAAATTGGAGTCGTGATTTTAGCCATTCCCGTAAAAAGCAAAAACTGGTCAACAGTTTTTTGAAAAAAGCCCTAGGGCACTTTCCAAAAGACTATTGACCGGTTTTGGCATTTTACGTATATTGAAATCTCAATGGGAAAGATTTTAGCACACAAACTCGAGTGGTGCGCGATCAGACACCCGATTCAGACTAGGTCTTGATAGCCTAAACAAAGTTTATTACCACGATTGGTAAGTCGCACATGTATTCTATGACCCTTTTCAGTATATAAAAGTTATAATGACTGCTTTAATATTTGAGGCATAGTATAGTATTAATGACTGCTTTGAGAGAAATAGTTGTTTTTATACGCTCAAGGGAAGGTTAGAATTGTGCTATTGCCCCTCGGCACGCCTCGGGGCAATAGCACAATTCTAACCTTCCCTTGAGCGTATAAAAACAACTATTTCTCGAATATTAAAGCAGTCATTAATACTTTTATATGCCGAAAAAAAATAGACTAAAAAATAAAAAATAAAAAAACTTTTGTCGAAGATGGGATTCGATCTCTTGCGTACAAAAGGTGATGTAACTAAAATCACCGCCCTAAACCGCTCGACCATCGCGCTCTGTTAACATACCTAGCAGTTTTCTCTAATATATAGATTAAAATGGATTGAAAACGGCTTCGCGTGGTGGATGCTTCGCGGCTGCTCCATTAAACGGGCCTTTCTTTTACTTTTGCAATGCATATTGGCACGAACTTAGATCAAGATCTATCGGCAGATGTTGTTTTTTGTTTTTGGAAGTTTATTTTCGTCTTCATGTCAACAATGCAAGATAAAATTGTCGGTAAGATCGATCGAGATTCAATTGTATTGAAATTACCGACCAATTCTTCGCACACGTACGGTATCCTCGATCGCTCAAACCATTTTTTAACATGTAAACCTATGGGGTAACCATGGAGACTGAACTATTTTCCCGGTAACCATGGTTATTGGGATTTTAGAACTGTTTTAACCATGGTTACTGGGAATTTTCGGGAATAGTTAAAGTTTATGAATGCAATTTCGACCAATCAGATTGCTGGATTACTTAAGTGAGGTATATAATTGTTTTTATAGGCTCTCGGGGAGGTTACATGATCGTGCTTTCACCCCTCGGCACGCCTCGCGGCAATAGCACGATCATCTAACCTCCACTTGAGCGTATAAAAACAACTATGTCTCTCATAGCAGTCATTATTACTATACTATGGATACCTAAGACAAACATTTCTTGTGACATTGTCATTGATATCTTCCAAATTTTGGTTTACAAATACTTACTGATTAATGCAAGCAGTACTAGATGTAATCTTATCACAAATGGTGCCCTTATAGTACAAATGTACAAATAAAAAAAATCCTCTAGTACATTGTTGTAGATGTTTTGTTCCATTGGAAGTACACTTTTGAGCTTGTTATGATACTGGTATTATAAAGTACTTTGTTAGAATTTCAGCCACAGTCAATGAGTTAGTTATTAGGTATTACATATACACTTTTTGGATACATTTTATTGTGGACTTGTGAACATATCTTGTCCTTAGTGTATTTTGAAATATGTCTGTTTTATACATGTAGAAATTGAGGAAAGTGATTTTTTAGATTTGTTGAAAGCAACGAACAAACGAACAATACAACAATGAAGCAGATTAAACTAAACAAAGTTGATTGTATGAAAGCTACTGTTTCCCTTGATTTGCTACCAAGAATAATAATGCAAGATGATAATGGTTATTGCAAGTTACTGATCTTGATATTTGTAAACATTGTTCAATAGAAGGTCATTGTAATATTACAAAACAAAATATTTTGAGTTAGTTTTGTTTTGTGTTATTCATCATGTGAGTCATTTGCAAATATTCTCTGAAAATACTGAAGAGACAGTATATTTTGATATGTATATTTATAGAGAGCTAATTATGATGTTAGCCAATTTTGATTGGTAATGGAGTAACATAATGTAGTTTATGATAGATATATTATGAAACTGTTTCGAACCATGTGACATAAGAAGCCCCATCATGATTGTGTGATTTCACTTTTGTTTAATTAATCTATCAAAAGCTTAATGTATATTTAAATTCCAAATCATGGTTCCATTTGCCGACAATGTCTTGGATATCTTCTTTGAAAATGAAATAGTTAAGAAATTATTGTAAAAATGCACTTTCAAGTTTTGCAATTTTTGTAAAAATATCTGAAATTTCTCTTCCATTCAGAAGTCAAGATGAGTACTAATGTCCTCCACTTTTGCTGTTCTGTTTGATACTGATATATAAATAGTACATTGAGGTGTACTTCAAATTTGTATGTATGGTACTTGTGGAAGGGAGATATGCAATATATTTTGTAATTGTTCTTCATATAGTTAAATATTTGTGTATGTTTTTTATGTGGTGTTGAGTGCAATATATGTATTTGTATTTTGTATTAAAGTTTTCTATTGGATGTAAATAGACTTAAAGAGCATGCCATCAAGCTTGTTTTATTTGAAGTCATGTTTATAGATGCATGAATTATATACACATATACAAAACAAACAAACAAAAATATAAACATCCAATTTATAGATTTAAACTTGGTCAAATTCTGAAATAATTTCTTGATATAGATCATAGTTTCTGCTCTTGTGAATGTACAAAAACAGGACAAATTTATGAAGAGCTGGGATTGATTATATCGGGATGTAATGTTGCATTCTCTAACATGTTATGCAGATTGTAATGATGAAATGAATGATCACTAGTCGTTTCTGACCGCAGTGCACTAAATTGAGTGCATGTTTAAATACAGCAGTTGCGCCATCTATAGTCATATGTTGTATAATCCTTCTTCATTTTGGCAAATCCACTGATCTCTGCGGAAAAGCGAAAAGAGGTCATGGCTGAAAGAGTTTGTAGACCAGGGCAGAGGTGGCAGTGTTCTATTCTGGCCTACGTACAGATCTGATCCAATAATAATTCACGGCTGATATTATGCTAAGGGAATCGACAGAATGTTTGAGAATCCATACAAATATATCATTATTTAATAAGTGTTTTGAAAGCAAAATCGAGATTGGAAAACAAATTACAATAACAAAACAAATTAAAATGATTAGCTCCTTTTATTATAATGTTCAGGAAGAGTGGGGAAGAGTTAAAGGTCAGATAAATAGCATAGCTAAAAAACGACAGTGATCAAAATTAAGTTTTAAAAAATGTTATAATCCCGAAATAAAATGGAACAAAGTTGTAATAATGTCTAATGTTATAGTTGAGAAACAATGAGAAGCGAGAATATCGATGGGGAAACTCCTCCACAGGGAATAAAAATGAAATACTGCCATCTTGTGACCAAAGGTTTTTATTGCTGCACAAAACTAGAAAAACTGAAATTTTTGACGTTCATGACATTTTTTCAAGTGATTCGGATTCGATAAAGTTTCATGCCGCGATAGAAATGAAACACTTCTGACATATTCCTGAATATTTGTGATTCTCAAAATGTTCTTGCCGCAAAAGTCTATCGTTCCCTGTTTCCTCTTGGTTTAAGCATAATATTCTTCGTTTTGGAAGGGAACTTATTTTAAGTACATGAATAATATTCAGATATGTGGCATAAGCCGACTTTATGTACATCTCCAACACCCGTCCACCTATTGTCAATTTCATTTTCTATATTAATTTCATATCACTTGTATTTTGTAAACCATCGAAGATTATCGCAATAGTGAATGACCGACTCTGTAAAATGTAATATAATGTTAATCATACCCAGGGGCGTCGCTAGACCTTTTTCAGTGGGGGGGTGTAGAGGCCAACGATTACCGACAAAACTAGCGACCAATTACCGACAAAATTAAATGTCCAATATCTACAAATTTAACCCTATAAACCCGGGGCCGAAGGCTAAATTGTTTTTCCTATGGACTATCTATAGTATTTGCATATGCGCAAATGGTCATTTTCCTCGACGACATAAATATACGAATTATTTCGTCAACTTAGTCAGCGTCATAGCTGATATATTTTAATGGGGGTGTGGGTGATAGGCCTCTAAATTATTAGGAAAAGAAGACGATTTATTGTACCTTCCTCGACTGTTAATCCTTGTCTAAATGAAGTTTCCCCCCCCCCCCCTCCCGCGCGAAGCGCGAAAGCTTTGACGTTTCATTAAATTATTATGAAAAGAAGACGATTTGCTGTTCTCTACTGTTAATCCTTGTCTGAATCCAGTTTCTCCCCCTCCCGCGCGAAGCGCGGAATTTTTGGCGTTTCAATAAATTATTAGAGAAAGTAGACGATTCGTTGAACCTTGCTCGACTCTAAGTACTGGTAATGCGATTGCATTGTGAAAGAAAAGGTGTGGAAAGGATCAGAAACAGTTGATCATGTAGCATGTACCGTAAGTATTGGTGTGCACTGCAAGGTTCTGGAGTAATAAATTTGACCGAGTCTTGGTAAAGTAACAAGCACTGTACACAGAAAGCTATATATGGGACAACACACATGGTGTCGGGGCTAGTACTACCTTGATTTCCTTGTCTTTCTATGCTCATTACTCAGCCAGTATACATTTTCTTCCAAAATTGTTTGGCACATGTCATTTATTTGTAATCTTGAACATTCAGTGTAAGTTTCGTTTGATTCTGTGAGAATTAATTTTCTTTTTTTTACCAGAACTGGAGTTTATCTTTAATCCTTGTCTGAATGAAGCTTTCCCCTCCGCGCCAAGCGCGGAAATTTTGACGTTTCATTAAATTATTAGAGAAAGAAGACAATTCGTTGTACCGTTCTCGACTCGTCTAAATGAAGTTTTCTCCTTTCGCGCGAAGCGCGAAATTTTTGGCGTTTCATCACAATATAGAGAAAGGAAGACGATTCGTCGTACCGTTTTCGACTCTTATTACTCCCTATTCATCTGAACTCAGTTTCCCCCTCTCGCGCAGAGCGCGGAAGCTTTGACGTTTCATTAAGTTATTAGAGAAAGAAGACGATTCGTTTGTACCGTTTTCGACTCTTAATAAGCCCTATTTGGTGTACAGTTTTCGACTCTTAATCCCTATCTGAATTCAGTTGTCCCCCTTCCGCGAGAAGCGCGGAGGTTTTGACGTTTCATTAAATTATTAGAGAAAGTAGACGATTCGTTGAACCGTGCTGGACTCTTAATCCATGAACCGTGCTGGACTCTAGTCTTAATCCATGTCTAAATAAAGCTTCCCCCTCCCGCGCGGAAGTTTTGACGTTTCATTAAATTATTAGAGAAAGAAGACGATTCGTTGTACCGTTTTCGACTCTTAATAAGCCCTAATTGTCTGAACTCAGTTTTCCCCTTTCGCGCGAAGCGCGGATTTTTTTTTGGGCGTTTCATCACAATATAGAGAAAGGAACACGATTCGTCGTACCGTTGTTGACTCTTAAACCTTGTTTTGAATTTAGTTTCCCCGAAAATTTTAAACCTCTGATTTCTTTAGCTGATATTATAGGAAAGTGAAACTTCGAGAAAATACAAGTATTGTAGTTGTAGTCACTCAGCTCTTGAAGTCGTCACAGCGGATAAAAAGTCGTAAGGGAAAAAAACGACAATATTCATCTCACCGACTTCAAACTTCTGCATTGATATAAAAAAAAGGATCGAGCAAGAATACCGACACAGCTGACCTGACATAGCAACATATTTACCCGTGTCTTTCTTGCTCCCTCGTCGAGACGACTCCACCCAACAACCCCCTTCTCTCTTTTACTCACACTCCTCCTCTCTCAGGCTCTTACCTCTCCCCTCTCTCCTCTCTTTCACCCCCGTTTCTTTTGTTTCCCTTTTACTATTTTCCTTTCTTTCCTCTCCTCCCTCTTTTTCTTTTTTCTCTTTCTTTCTTCACTTTTCTTTCCTTTCTTTTCCTTTCTTTCCTTTCTTTTCCTTTCTTTCTTTTCTTTTCCTTTTCTTTTTTCTTTTCTTTCCCTTTCCCTCTCTTTTTTTCCCTCCCCCTTTTCTCTTTTTTCCCGACGGCAGCGCAATTTTACCGACAATATCCTGACAGGTGGGGGGGTGTCGCACCCCCCCACACCCCCCCTTTGGCGACGCCCCTGATCATACCACGCATACATCCCGTCGAACTGATTTTTCTTATTCGTTTATAGCTGGTTTGTCCTACCCAGATATCGTGTCATAATTCATTGTCCTTCTGAATCAAAAGGGTGCTTAAAATGGAAACCTTACGAGAAAAATCGTAATCTTACAAAGATTAAACAAGAAAATTTAAAAGAAAATCTAAATCATTGGAATCCGCCTTTCATGGATTTGGGTGCGGTTGTAGTTAAAATCTTTGCTGTCAAACTTTCAAAAATTTCAAGCAGATGTATTCTTCAAAGGTAAATGGTTGTGGTGAATACGCGATGCCATATTGGTGCAATTGTGGTGAATGTTTGAATAACGAATAACCAAAGAATCTTTTGTTTACGAGCAAATATTTCTTGAAAAGAAACATAGCACAGGGGATAATCATTCAGAAAAAAGACGATGTTTAAAAAGGCTCTTATTCCTTTCTCTTCTTTTTCGTATGAGTTGACTTACCTTTTATTTTTCTGTCACTTTGATGGGTTTTCAAAAGAGATGAAAACGTTGGAAGAAGATTGAAGATGTAACTACCTGTCGCAAATCTGCTTGGATTACAAGGTGGTAATCTATACGACAAAAGAACTTAGGGTCTCGATGTACAAAGAAGCTAGATCTCGCCATTTTGTGCACTCTGCCCAAAACCTGCTAAGACCTGAACAATCTCTTATAATCATGAATACTACTCGAGGTTTGATCTTTAAATCCTCTTTAACACTGTCACGAGGATCTCCTTTCTTTGTTCATACAATGTCATCTTGGAAAAGAAACGGGAGGAGAGACAAAAGAATTGGCTGGTACAGTGTAACACCTTTTTCGCTTTTCCTCATCATGCCCACGCGCTCGCTGCTAGCTGTATTCACGAAAAAAGCAGAATAATTAGAGAGAAAAAAACTCGAAACAATGAGATGGTCAAATGTTCCTCATTATCACTCTCCTCAAGCCTACGTTGTATTTCTGAAGGTGTTGCATTGCCCCTCCCCTCCCAGTGATGATAATGAATTAGAGATTAAACAAAATCGACCACAACCATCCAGCACACCTGGTCTCAACAGAGAAAAGAGCCCATCTCACCCTAACCTCAATACATGATACTTTGTCTTCTTTTAATTATTATTTGTATTTATTTATTACTTGATTGATTATTTGATTGATTGATTTATTGATTTATTTGTTTATATATTTATTTATTTTATTTATTTTATTTATTTTATTTATTTTATTTATTTTATTTATTTTATTTATTTTATTTATTTTATTTATTTTATTTATTTTATTTATTTTATTTATTTATTTAATTATTTTATTTATTTTATTTATTTAATTATTTATTTAATTATTTATTCATTTATTTATTTATTTGTTTGATTGTTTGGTTTGTTGTTAATTTTTTTATTCTGGTACTTTTTTCCTCTTAATGCTCGAAGACTTTAATCCGTTAATAAAAGTTAACGTATAGATGAAGACTTCAAACAACTAACGTATCATAAATAATTAGGATTATTTTTACATAACCTTATGTAGTTTTCATCTCAGGGTTTCTTAAACAAAAATTAATGAGGTTCTCTACGTTCCCCAAAATGAGCAATAGTTTGGATGGAGAATAATGAGGATGTGTCACCTGCAACTGTGGAACAAATACGGGCACGAGGGGAAGAAGAAGAAGATGCAAATGCCGGAAATCTTTAAAGCTGGTTTTTTCATAGAAAATTAGGGAATTAGAATAAAGAAGATTTTAGTATTATGGACTTAACTGGTGGTTGATGCAATCTGAACAACTTTCATAAAGAAGATTTCAGTATTATGAACTTAACTGGTGGTTGATACAAGCTGAACAACTTCCAAAAAGAAGATTTCAGTATTATGAACTTAACTGGTCTCTGACACAATGCAAACTACTTCCTTTGGACATTGTAAAGAAGAGACGTATAATTAGACTATCTTTCATCCATTTTCTAGATAGTTCATATAATATTGTCTGAACAGCTGGTAGGCAGGTGAAGAGTGGTATACACGCAGGTCGTACTGGCCGAGCGATGATAGCGTCATGGGGGTCGAGGAATGAAGAAGATTTGACAGCGCGATAGAAGATATTTCGCTTCAAGTTAAGTCAACCAAAAACATGAAGGGGAGAGGGATTTCTAGGCTTTGAGAGTGATTGTGGATCGGTTATACGCAGAGATTGAGGGGGAGGGGAGGGGGGGGGGGGAAGGAAAGAGAGAGAGAGAGAGAGAGAGAGAGAAAGCGGTGTATATACATAAAATAGAGGCATCAGGGAAACAAGAGAACGAGGTGAGGGGGTTGTTGGATTGGCGTTAAAAAAGTAATCATGAAAATCTCGAAAAGGATTCTATTTGCTTTCTCATGAAAAAGTTAATATAGTAACGATATTATAAAAAGTCATGTTTAAATTGTATTTCATAGTAGACCTTAAAAATATATGAATTGCAGTTAGTTAATATAAGGCCCACTTGATTGACGTTTGCGTATGATATTAATTTATATCTAATCGTTTTATTTGAAATTGATATAAAATAACATTCTTAATAAATTTTTTATTCCAGTTAAATTAAACTCAAATGACAACAGAGGTAAACAAATAATGAAATAGTTATATCCATACAAAAAGAGAATAATATTTTTATTTTCATAAAATTGTGAAGGACGGTAAGTACGTCGTGAGCAGAAAATATTAGTTAACGAAATTATGTATAATAATGTTGAGCTGTTATTCCTTTATTTTGCCAATCTCATATCGAACTATTGCGTAAAGTGATTAGTTACGGTACTTTACGATTAATAAACTCTTAATTTTATCACCACTTCATATTACTCAATACGAATAGATTTTAAATATTTTATAATAATTGTCTCATTGATTATTCCAAAATGCTCATAGAAATTAATTCCTTCTACTTAATACACTTATGATACGTGGATATTTGTTTTAGAAGAACTAGAATAAATAAAGAAATCAAGAATAATAATGAAAAAAAGATCAAAGAAATAAAAGGGAGAAGAAAAAAAATGAGGAAGAATGAAAGTGAATAAGAGATAATTAAACAAGTTCGAAAAGGAAATATACTGGAAAGAAGAATCTGTAATAAATCTTGGGATGTGATATTGGACATCTCCAAGTAGATTGAGGTGTTCAGACTGGATGATGTTTGCTACTACTCGAGTTAGTATGAGATCCAGCCCTACTTCTTGTTTATTTTCTCTTCACCGTGTCAGTATTTTCATCACTTCTCAACGCTCTAAGTGCTTGCAGCCAATTCCACGTTGCGAGCTTGCATACAACCCCCTGGCATTCGCAATATATTCCTTACCCGCCGAGGCGCAAGTGCATTCCTCTGTTAGAAAGTAGAAATGAAGCAGAAAGTATATTTCAAGATGACTCTGTTTCCCATCAAATGGTACTTTGATGTTGTCATGGGAACGGGATGATAGACAAATGTCACGCCCTTCATCTTGTTCAGGAGTGAAGTTTCCGAGGAGATGGCAAACATATAATCATTTTCTCTAACTTGTCCTCAAGGATAATACAGACCGATATAATTTTGTCTAAGACTGAAGAGGGGGAAGAGACGTTTGGGATGCGGAGGAAGGGGGTAGAAATAGGACGACGAGCCAGAGAGAGAAGAAGGGGGAGACAGAGAGAGGGTGAGGGAGAGACAGAGAGAGAGAATGAAGGGATAAAGAGAGAGAGGGGGAGGGTAGGAAGAAATACATTTATATATAATAGAGAGAGAGAGGAGGGAGAGAGAGAGAGATAGAGAGAGAACGAGAGGAAGAGAGAGATGGGGGGGGGGGGGGGGGTATGTGAGATGAATCAGCATTGCAATAATACTGCAAAGTCAGTTCTTTTCTTATAAATTATACAAAGTGTAATTTTTTGTGTATAGCAATATATGTCCATCGAAAAAAAAAAATGTTTTGTTTTTGTAATTACAGACAAAATTAACTATACACAAGTCTAAACGCTTCTAGGAAAATAAATCATACAAAAACATACAATCTTATTTATTGAAATAGACGATTGATCAAAATGGATGTGAAAATGATCAATACAAGATTACATGAACTTAGAATTATAACACAGAACCATAATTTTCAAAGTGCGAGCATGACCTGTGTGACCCCGTTGTCATAAAGCATGGAGTGTGAGTCACTAAACAAATTTGAGGGAAAAGGTCTGCCAACCCCCTCCACTCGCCCTCCGCAGGGGGTATAAGTAGCCAGTTGAGTGGGTGCTAAGTGCGAGCAGTACACTTGAACATCAACTGTCACATGTAATTATCTCTTTTGTTCTTCTCATTCCAAGCAAGTGACGTCATCATGGTGCTGGATCGTTTCCCCCAACACCATACTGGGGACTCTGGGATATACTACTTGGTCACTCTTTAAAAAAATCTTTAACTACAACGAACTTCAATAACTATCTCCAATACAAATGTATCTTCTCTTCTCTTCCATTCGTATTAAGCGCTATATAAAAATTAAATATTATTATTATTATTATTATTACAGGATGTCCAACCCTAGGTATTATTGATCTGTCTTAGCTCGTACATTTGACTTTTTAATTAATCATTAATGATGATGAGTGTAAGGGTGCATTACCGAAATGGCTACACAGCATTATTTTATTTTGTCGCCTCAAATCCTTCTGCCAAGCTGATCTTGTAAACTTCTTTGATAAGAGAAAGCAAGAACAACCATGTCATCCAGATGTGCCATTAATGTGATGATAATTAAGCATTCCAGCAAATATACCATCGAATGTACGAGGATAGATACGGTCAAACTAAAGCACCATGCATGCAACACGACGGGGAAACAACTCAGATATGACCGAGAAATTAAGCTACATGGCGTCGCCTAGAGAAGATAAGTGGGGAAAAGGCGAGGAAAGGTAATGATCGCATGCAAACGGCACTCGATGTCTAAGTACTTCCGACGGCATTTTGTAGGCTAGCAGGGGGAGAAAGAGGCCAAACAATCGTATATCTCGCTCAGGCCACTTGTTTGTTAAACTTCGCTTTGGAGAGTCGCTCGTGTCACTTATCCCTTGTTGTCAGTTAATTATGAGCCATTTCTTTACGTATCGATCTCGCCACGCCTTTCTCGCTGTTTCCATCGCCCAGACAATAGTGAAGGGCTATTTACCGTTGATGGAGACAATCACGATGGTGCTAGAGATAGGAAATAACAAACAGGTGTCATCTTATTATCTCCTCAATATAACATTTTGAAAATGGACTTTTAACAAAAAGAGGTATATGAAAGTGAATTGAGTACAGGTGTGCGTATAATCAATTTAATCTTAGTTCAGTGTTTTATCGACGAACCACAATTTATTCAATTGCATATCCTAAGTGTTGTTGGTCTTTTTTTTCCTAAGCGGACCAACTAACTTCATAATCTTCACGTATATAATTTGATTGCAGTCAGTGTACACTTTCTTACAACGTAATCCTTTTTACTTGATATTCCTACGACCAACTGGCGTCTTCCCTTCAAATTTAGTAGAACGGTAAATGTTCTAAAATATATAGGTAATCGGAAATAGAGACGAATACTCGGACATGCAGGTCACACAACTTGCAAGAACTTTTAGGGAACAAGTAGACAAACAAAATAAAGAAAAATGGTTCCCGAGCCCCCCTCCCAAAAAGGAGGATTCCTCATTTGGGTTAACCAGACCGCCTTCACTAAGGATTCCTTCCTTTCCCTATGTTTACTTTGTGACTGTACTTCTTACAGTATTCTTTCTCTATCCAATAACCGCAGAATTACTATTTGGGAAACAGACCTTTAATAAAGCAATTATCTGTGGTTTTTAAATGCTGCTCCGTACTTTTCGATTAAATAGAGGAAGGCTTGTGAGGGGTTAATACCCTACCAATGTTAATTTGTATATAGATGATATAACATGTGAGTGACCTGATGTCATTGACAATAAATAGAAAGTGATGCAATTGTGATTTTACTTGTATGAAGATGCATACCAAGATATTTCTTTAAGGGGATTTAATCAAGATCTTTCAAATTATACTGCTATATCTTTTGGTTGTGTATCAAAACTATTCTCTCTCTTCGAAAAGCTCATCGTCTCAATTTCTTCCCACGAACATCAAGCTGTTTAACGTGAACGACCTCTAGCCACAATGCTTCTTCATAAATATTTATTCTAAAGGTGTCTTTCAAACGAAGCGCCAATCACCTTTATAGATGTCACAACAAATGTCAAAACAGTACCCCTCCAGAGAATAACTGATATCGCCTAGTTACAAAAAAATCCGATAGCAAATCTATATTGCCCATTACCTGTTGTCGTCCTTGAGGCATTGTTCATACCCATTTTGATCTCTCTTCGCTCTTTCTTGAGCCGTGACTACATTAAGTCTTAATCGGTGCATGGCTAATCCGAGCCGCTTGCAAAATACTAAATTATTAATGATGTGTTTATCAGAGCGGTGGGATGTACCCCCAAGATAGCGAGAGCCTACCTAAAGCCCAATCACACCCGAGGAAGTCAGTCCATACAAAAGACCGCCCGTGGTCCCATAATGGGGCCCCTGTGTTCAACGACAAGAGTTCGCGGTGTCCGACAAGCTATTTTGCCATGTTACCGGTTCTGAGATGGAATGAAAGAGTTGGATCGATCGGGTGTTGGATGGGGTAACAGCCCAGAAAAGGGGAAACAATGGGCCAAGTTGTAAACAAGATTCGAGCTTTTGTGTCTGATTGTCTTTGGAATGTCAGCTGAGTTCGATCCGTTTGATTTGGGAGCACGACTGATCAACTTTACTTGACGAAAACAACTTCCCAAGAAAATGCCCCGGTCACGTGACGTATCGACGTAGATCCAGTAAGGTAGCATCGGACCAATCAGCGAAGTAGGATAAAAATGATAGCCAAGTAAAGCACATCTGTGAATGTGAAGGTATTTCAAATACCATAACAAACAATATATTAAAAGCTCTTTGTTTTAACCTCACCCTGTAATTTCTGACTCTGTTTTTCCTTCGTCTATAAGACCTTCATTCCACCCCCATCTCAATGTAATTATCTTTATCGTAATGTGCATTTGTTGAGATATCGATGTATTGATTAAGCTTTCTTTACTGAGTTATAGCCATGAGACTTGTTTATGCGATGCTGAATGAAGATCATGAAAGATGCTTGTTTATGCAATGCTGAATAAAAGACCAAGAACAAAACTTGTTTACGCGTTCTTGAGTACATTCCGACACTAAATTTAATTGTCTTCCACTCTTTTAGGTTTAATTTGACAATATTTATGTATTATGCACACTTTAAGTAATGTGATAGTAAAAACTGTTAAAATGAACGTATTATTAATTCATCGGTAGCCTATATGGTTATTGTATCACATTGTTTCGTATACATTATATAGACTATCTTTGTGTTTCCCGCTCAGTTAGCGATGATGGGAGCTGCAATAGTTTTATAATAAATATAAAAAATAACGAGTAGAGCTTTTTCATTGTTTTAATGTATTTTGTGTAATACACTAATTAGAATAACAATAATGGTAAAGGATTGGATTTCTAAATCTTTATTTTTCTGACTTACGAATAAACATTACAAAGACCAACAAGGAAATCAGTAGTAACTGTCCTATTGGAGAACGGTGAACTTAAATTGCTGGACATTTCAAGGAAAACAGCCTTCTTGCCTATTCTTTATTGCATTTTCTTCAGTCTGTTTCCTTATTGCTAGGTCAAAACATTTACCCAAATGATATTGATTTTTCTTGCCATCACAAAATAGAATTACTTGTACTTTTTAAAAGGCTGATGTATAACGTACCATTCTTTATTTTTACGTAACAAAGACGTAAAAACCAAGCCCTCTCAATAACAATTAAAATGTTTCCGCATTCTCTGTCTTTTGTGGACATACACAGGCAAGATTTGTTTGAATAAGCTATTCAAAAGTTGTTTTGATGTACAAGAATTAAACAGGACAATTGAAACAAATACACATCGTCTTCCTCCCCCTTTGGCATACGAATCAGGGTGGGAAGCTTTGGACTGGGGTGGAGCCCATCCTATTTTAAACATCCCATGTTCGGGCAACCATAATCTCTTATTTGGACAGTGATGTGAATCCTTTGTATTTTTCATATTTATAAATACATATTTCATTCCCCAAAAAAATATCGAAAAGCTATAAATAACCACAATGAGGTAACACTACCTCCACCAACTTTGGCTTAACATAAAAGAAACGTCTTAGAATTTGTGCTCACTCGCTTCGTTCACCCGATAAATCGAGTATGAAAGTTGATCCTCTGACAAAATACAACAGCCACCCAACCCTACAAAAAAATCGTGCCCGTCATTCTGTGACCCCTCGCCCCCAACCCGCTCCTAAAATATCTTCATGGTTGATTTCCAAAGGTATTCATACATTAAAATGCTTGGAAGGTACGTTGGATGTGATTATCTTTTCTTTTGTTTCTTCTGTTTTTATTGTTATTTCTGAAAAATTAACAAAAAGCGACAATATATTTATAATAATATATAATATCATCTTAAAAATACAAAACAGGCACGCACTCATGCACCCATAAACACGCACACACACACACACACTCGCACTCACATACTTTCCCAGAGGGCAAGTTTACATTACAAAGAGTCAATGAAGATGTTAATGACAACAGAGCATTGCAAGACTACTACTAAATTTCAGTTAAACTTGATAGACCATTTCTTAAAATGGACTTGTAACTTATCTTAAATGGACTTGTAACTCATGGATGTGATTATCTTGTTCATTAACACGCGAGCTCAGTCGAGGATACAAACTTGTTACACGAAATCTGCACGAAATGGTTGCTTCCCACGGGTTAAAATCACTTTTGACAAACTTCTTTTCAAAGTTTAACAAAAGACTGATGCTCGTTTATTACGAGAAGGTTAAAAAAAAGAGTACATGACCGAGCAGTCACCAGTGAACCTTATCGTAAGAGCAGCAATGACAATATTGAAGTTTGAAGTAGAAACAGAGCAAAGCCGATTCTGAGGTTTGAGGTCTTAATAAGGATTACAACTGATAACGATGTTGCATTGTTTTCTACAATCTACTGAGATTTCCGCTTTGATTTTCCTCGTTTTCTATCTCCTTGAAGTATCCTCTTCATCCTGCGTTAGTTATCCATAAAGAATAACCGGTGTATAAGTCGCATTACACGAGTGTGTCAGTAAATAAGGAGAGAGACTTATATCCCTGTACAACAAGCTTAGAAGAGTAAGTTGGTTAGGAGTTGAAGTGTGTTTGCAAAGTGTTTAACAATGCGAGGATGATAGGAGTTATGGGTGAACATGAAGCATTCACGGACTCCCGAGTTAAGAAGGATGCGGGTTGAAAACAATGAATGATGAAACGCTCAAAGAGATGCGACGTACATTGAAAGAGAAAGGTAAAAGGAAACAGAGGGAGGGAGGGAGGGAGAAAGAGAGAGAGAGAGAGAGAGAGAGAGGGGGGGGTTGAATGCTTTGTCGACAGAAAGTAAGAAAAAGAGACAGACAGAGAAAGGGAGGATAGACGGAGAGGATGAGAGGGATGGAGGAAGAAATATATAGATCGAGGTTGCAGAAATTAGAAAATTGGCAAAAAAGTGGAATGGTGAAGGAAAGGTAAAAAACGGTGAAAGAAAGACTATGAAGATTTTTCCGTTTATCGAGGAAATACTTTTTAGAATATGCAGGATCTGTAACAACTACAGGGTTGTTCGCCCAATATCTAACCCCACCACAACTTGGTGTAATCTTTAATTCAAAACCTTACGCAAGTTGTTAAATATCAGTTATTAAAAAAAATGTATATATCATAATTATAAATATATTCTGATCACATTTTGTTGTACGTCAAAATAGAAATCTGAAGAACACATTTGCAATATTCCAGAAACAATTCATGAATAGAATAAACTATCTCCTTAATAAATAGACCCACATGAAATCCGCACCCCAAGACGACCTTTTTGCCATAAATATATTATCTGAAGTAAAAAAAAGAAAAAGAAGATAGAACATCAATAATTGTCTGTCTTTTAGTATTTGTATTTGCGTTGAAAGGCACATTCCAACTATCCTTTACTTGTAATTTCACATTTTGTGAGGGCGCAATATCTTGGGGGGGGGGGGGGGGGTGAGTGATTAAGGTTTTAAGGGGGGCGTTAGATTCTTGTACGGATATTTCCCACGATTTAGAATGGTGTTTTACAGGGCTTCATTTTCTTGTTTCGTTTTTTCATGGACAAATCTTGGGGATGAGTCATAACCTGGGTTCTGGGTTTAGGATTCGGATAATACTCTTATATGCTCTAGTTAAAGTATGAGCATTAATCTTATCTCCCTAGCACACAGTGGAATGACACATACTTTGCCAGAATACTTCATCAGATTCTAGGATTTAACATTTTGATGTCCAGGGATATGCATCTAAGTCGAATTCAATTGTTAGGTTTCTTTTGCAATCATTTCAGTTTACTTTATTAGCAACAATGCTACTTTCAAATCTGTGAACAGTCTTTCTTAAAAGCCCCCTTTTTTGGCGTAGTCCACGCCCAGATTTGAGGAAGGAAATTTGCGTACTTTAAGATACCATACACGACTGTGTTTTCTCATCTTTTCTCTTGCAGTCCGTGTATAGAAACAAAACTACTATACTTAACCCAAACAATGCTTTCATTCCTTTTAGTCATGGAATAGAAAAGGAGATGCATCTCTCCCTTTCTTTTCTCTGTTGCTATGAGTCTCGCCTTAGGCTGTGTTCACTGCTAAATTCACTTGAGTATAAGCTTGGTTTAGAATACGTATTGATAGAAGAAAGGAGAGAACCAGAATTACACAAGTGAGGGGTCCTGCGTATAGATTCACTTAAAAGGAAGACATAGTAATGACATATACACAGAATCCTAGAATTAGGATTAAATCTTTACAAAAGTTGAGGCTTAATTCCACAAAATTATTCATTCGAACTACTTTCAACTTCTAATGGACAGGATAACGCATCAGAAAACGCAGATAATGAATAAAATCAAACATCATGAGATGTTTTCAATGACGATGTGTGTGATTTGTATAAGTTATTCCTTATCATAACGCTATCTCGCATGATGACGAACACAGAGAAGAAACACGAAAGAGAACGAATCGGAGAAAGGTGATGGATTTATTGTCACCTACTTAAAATTTGTTACACAAAAACTAATTTTGCAAGAGCGCAGGGGACATCAAAAAAATACCCAATTTACAATGTGCCCCAAGAGGGCCTTATCTTCATCCAAAATAATTTAAATTGTTTTCTTTAAGAATGTAAAGTTTTGGGAATTTATTTCCTATAATAATGATAATAATAATAATAGTGTCAACTTATAAAGCGCACACACCGTCCAGGGACTCTCCTGGCGAAATTGAATGGAATCATAAAACAATAAATTAGAATCGGCTGTTAATAGTTCCCGAAGTAGAATATGTATATTATTGTATACATATTCCTAACAAACGGCTTCCTTGCATGATGAGAAACAAAACAAAAATCGTGAAAGAGAAATAGTCCGATAAAGGTGACGGGATTGTTGATGCATCAAAATCTGAGTTTTAAAAAAAAATCAAAATGGAACATGGGGGCACAAAAAGGTCCCCTTTTCGATGTGCCCCTCCCCAATCCTGAATTTATTTTCACCCCTCGACAAAGAGAGGGTGACACGAAGTGAAGTAAATCAAATCTGAAATTCCAAAATCCTTACAAATTACTCTCATCGATCGTAGTGTTTTTGAATGGTCTCTTCTTGTTTCACATTATAATTATTTCGCGTTTGTTTTCTTGAACTCTGTAACAAAGGGAAATGTAATATTCCAGCACCATCTGTATCCAACAACACCAATACCTCCTTCAACAACAACTTGTGTCTCTAAATCACTTCCATGACTACAGTCCATAGTTTATGAGCCGATCCTTTCCATTATTCATTCGGTGAAAGAAAAGAAGAAGAAGAAAGGAAGAAAAAACTCCCAGCTAACCATCATGATAACAGATCCACATCTCCTCCCATTAAAATCAAATCTTATAAATGCAAAGTTATAGCACAACCAGTCTCCAACCAACCCGATTCGTTTAGATTTGATTGTGGCTGGTTATCTAATAATTGGTCCCGTTCTTCAGTTGCTGCAACATAATCCTATAGAAATAAATTTGCCGCCCTTTTTCTTTTGTAACCGTGAGTTCTACTTCTGATTTCCTTTTTTTTTTCTTTCTCTCTCTCTCTCTCTCTCTTTATTCTTTATCCTTCTATCTCTCCATAATTATCCTTTTCTCCCTCTCTTCCTCTCTCGCTTTCTGCCTTCATTACACCCCCCCTCTCTCTCTCTCTCTCTCTCTCTCCCTCTCTATCTCTCTCTATCTCTCTCTCTCTCTCTCTCTCTACCGTATCTTTATCCATTTCTCCCATTCACCCCGTCCTTCTTCTCTATCTTTCTCCCATGCGCATATAATTCTCATTAGGAAGATGGAAGTTGTATGCCTTCTGTATCAAATTGGAACATTTCATTCGTGTATTATCGGCAGGGGCGTACGCAGGGGGGGGGGGGGGGTTTGGGGGTTCAACCCCCCCCCCCCCCTTTGGTATTTTAATGTATGTAAACCCCCCTAAAAAAAAACATAAACCCCCCCCTTTGTTTTTTGTTTTTGTTATTATCAAAAAAAAATAAATAAAAAAAAAAAAAAAAATTATCACCACGGCTAACCTAAATAAGGTGACCTTACCCCCCCCCCCCCCCAACGTCGAAAAATGTCAAATTTTGAAATTTTGAGACCAAAAAAAAAAGAAAAAAGTGTCCGCTTACCCCCCCCCCCCCCCCCCCCCCCCCCCCCCCCCCACCACTGAGCGACTTTTCGGCCGGCGCGATTTTCAAATTTTCGGGAGCAAAATATTTTAAAACCCCTCCCCTTGAAAAAATCCTGCGTACGCCCCTGATTATCGGTGTGACTCTTTTGTTAAATTTTGTATCAATGGAATATGTAGCTGAATGGAGTCTCCCCATATCCATTACATTCATTTTTTTCATTTGATGTTTTCAACTGAGAGCCCCCCTTTCTATTTCTTCATGTACTTTTCAATCGCAAGTGGGAAACACACAAGTTACCAGACTAGAGCTTCTTGAAACCTTCTCTCATTAGAGGTAAAATAATTTTTCTTTCTGAAATTAAGATCGACATTGGTTCACAATAATCGTTACATAATTATCTATGTGTAGTATAACCATTCAACCTGCAGTCGTGTTATTTACCATGTTCATAAAAAAATGATTTGCTAGACTTTGTTCAGAAGAAATTGGTTATAAATCTTGCAAGCTGTTTAGGCGTGAAAGAAGGCAGCATCATCAAATAAGGACAAACTCAAAAATATGAGAGCATCATACATTGTTTATGAGATGCAAAACAAACAAACCGTGAAGAGGTTGCATACGGATGCAATATTATTGTTTATTATTTTCTTCTATCGTTGCTCTTTGGAATACTTTTAATCATAAAGAACTTCTTTCTGAAACTGTTTATTTGATTCGACTACTGTCTTCCAGCTCGCTGTATGTTGTTTAGCACGATTATTCCGTGAAATTTTGATTTTGATTTTGATTTTTCGTTAAACCTCTAGTGAATAACATCGAGGTTACGTATGTTAAATTCACTCTGAGGGTGTAAGAAAAATGATAATAATAATATTGATCATAATAATAATGATAATATGTTTGTTTACCCAGGGTTCCCTCATCCGTATTAATACTGCAATCATATTAGTATTACCCAGACTTTAATGTATGCGATTGAGATGTAAAGATATTGAATAAGTACACCAAAATAATAACTCAAGGAAGGTTTTAAGAAGGTGGAAAATAAAACACGTCGCAAAGAGAAAGGTGGGAAGAATGTAGTTGAAAGAGAAATAAAAGAGAAAGATGTGAATGAATTCTCTATTGTTATACGATTAGCCTTTTTCTTTCTTGGTATCCAGTTAATCCCTTATTATGACCTGAATCAAAAGTTTCTACAGTTGTCCTCACTCAAAATATAACACCTTTTTAATGTACCAGTCATGTAGGCCTAGGGACACAAATTTAACGGTCGTTTGGCTTTTAATGGCGCCTGCCTCAAAAGAAGTAGTCGGACATTAGATGATTGGACTACGTCACCCATCATCCCTTCTCCTCGAAAGAATCCCTTTCAATCATTCTGATTCCAATCTTAATTGATTCCTTTATAGATTTTGGAATCACTACCAGTTCCTTAGGACACAGGAGATTACAATTTACCTCCATCAGAATACATGTTGGCCTTACGGGTCTCCTTCATATGTATCCAGTATGAATGGCTCTGGTATTGTTAGCATACTTTGGGGGTTTAAAGCTTAGGTGAGTTAGAAGAAACCCAGGGGTTTAGGCTCGTTTCTTTTCGCAGTAATCCAGTTCAAATAACCCAAGGAAATTTCAACAGAACTGGAATTATGTTTGCAAACTTTACGTGGTTGTTACGTAATAAATGACAATGTTTCTAGAAGGATGGGATAGGCAATTAGAATAGTATCGAGTTATGTTGTATCTTCGAACGTGAATGCGTTTGAATAAGAGGAATCGCTACACCACTTTGAAGGAGGGAGGGGAGAGGGGTTGTCGGGCCAAGCTAGTTGAAACTTCGATAAAAAAATCTGCAATTTATTTCTCTTTTTCATGTTTTTATTTTCATTTATTGGTTTCAATATTTAGTTAAATGTTTATTTTAAGAATTGTTTGTATTTTGTATAATCTAGTGTAATGTTTGTAAAGAAGCTTTGTCATTTGTGCAATAACCAAATACATTTTGGGTCAAATACCAAGTATCATAGATAGATGCGTAGCTTGTCAACGCGTTGAAAATATCAATTTTGTATATGCTGGGCAATTCCAACTATTATGATACTGGAGACTTTTCTAGCTTGGCAAAAACAATGCATTTTAACCATCTTCTTTCATTAAAGTATAATATCATATAATTACGTACATGTCTTTTTTTGCAAAATGTTTGAGAATCCCCCAAATCAAGTTGAAAAAACACAAACCTTGGTTCGATCACTCATTTTAAAAGATGTGCCAAAAGAAACACGCTTTTTTACGAAAGTTTTTTAAGAATCCTACACCCCAAAGGGAACAAACCACAAAAGGAATAGGAATTTTACAAAGGAAGAAGTACGTAAAAGAAAACGTGAATATTACAACGCCAAATTTAACAGTGAACGTGGCAAGGTTAAAGGTACATGGAATGTGAGAAACAAAGTCTTGAACAAACCGAAATATAGACTACCATGTGAGCTTATGGAGACTGATAGTCGTATAATACAAGACAAATATTTTAGGTCTGTTGGAAGAAATGTTATAAATATTGCCCCTACTACTACAAGCGTTCCAGGACTTTTTAGCTGGGAACAACAACCGAAGTATGTTCTTTAAACCTATTAAAGGAAAAGACATTTTAGATATTGTGAGTACTATTAAAGAAAGCTCAGGTGAAGATGAAATTAATGTCACACTTTTTAAACAGTCTATCTTTTTTCTCTTTAAACCTATATGCAATATATTTAACATGTCATCGGAAGAAGGTGTGTTTTCTGAAAGACTCAGGGTAGCTAAAGTTGTTCCAATTCACAAAAAAAGGAGACAGGCCTTGATTTGAAATTATAGACCAATTTCAGTTCTATCTGTAATTGAGAAACTTTTCGAAAAATTTGTGTACAATAGATTAATATCTTTTATAACAATAAGTTATATACTTTATTCTCGACGGTTCGGTTTTAGAGAAGGTTATTCAAAATAATGGCTCTCCTTCTAACTAGTAAAAAATCAAATTCTAATTGGACTTTTCTTAGGTATTTATAAGGCGTTCGATCGTATTAATCATAACATAACATGTTACCTAAAAAAAACCGTTATTACTATGGTGATAACAACACTGATATGGTTTGATAGTTTTTTGGGTGACTGAAAACATTATGTATTTGTAAACAAATGTAAATCAGAGATGTGTGATTTAAATGTAGGAGTACCCCAATGATCGGTATTGGGACCACTGTTGTTCCTTCTTTTCATTCATGATACGCAACATGTAAGTCAAAGACTTTTTTCTATTATATTTGAAGATGATACAAATCTGTTCATTTCTGGCAAAGATACCACTGAAATGAATAATGCACGAAATGTTGAGGTCTTTTTATGAATAGTTTACAGCTAACAACCTTGTATCAAATTTAAAGAAAACTTGTTACGTGATTTTTAAGCCCCAAAATAAGAGGATAAATGAAGAAGGAATACAAATACACATAGAAATTCTGCGGGTAACAAAAACAAAATTCTTGAGTGTCTTCATTGATGAAAATTTAAGATGGAGTGTGCACGTAAATGATTTTGTTCTAAAATCTTCAAAAACAACTGGTGCAATGAATCGGCTGAAATGTATAGTACCGAACCAAGCTCATTTTAACTTTATATCGTACATTATGTATTGTTGTATAATATGGGGTCACAGTGCTTATTTACATCTAAGATTGTATATCGAAATTACAAAAACGTGCAGTTTGTATAATTAGCAATTCAAAACAATCTTCTATACTAAAGAACTTAAAAGTACCCGAAATATACGTATTCATATTTCACAAATTATTTACCTCCTAATTTTAATAAATCTTTAAGATTAAATAGCTCATTCCATGTACTATTTGTATTCCTCCTAATTTTAATAAATCTTTAAGATTAAATAGCTCATTCCATGTCTATGACACAAGAGCTAGTATTCAATAACACTTGCCATCATGTAAATATTAATTTTTTCGAACAACCATTTCTTTCAATGGAACGAAATACTGGAATAATATACTTAAAGATATCAACAAATTGCCCACTCTATTATCTTTCAAATGTAAATTATAATTGTACCTATTCTCTAAAACTCAAAAGAATACATCTATATGATCAGTTACACTTACCCCAACATTTGTATTATTATTTTTGTTATACATACTTTGTTTGCTTGTTGTTTTTGCTACTCTGATTTTATAGTCTTACATTGTCCCAAATTTTGTTCTGAATGATTGTATAATTGATTAGCTTTATCATTTTCTTATCCCAACCTCGCTGGGGATGAGTCCTTGATAAGCCGTCGGCCTTTGCTAGTCCCTCCGCATTATACTCAATTGTAATGTTATGTATTGTTTTTTACTGCATGTTTTTATGTTTAGTGTAATATTTCGATTTTTTTTTTCCCGCATTGTTTTACACATTTTACTGTGTTTATGACTTTTGTTGAAATAAATGAAATGAAATGAATTGAATTGAATGAAATAGACACTGATGACGTCATATTAGCATGAACCCTAATGGCATTCTTGTTCTTTGAAACGAGTAATTATATTGATTTGATTCGTTAGAGCTTTGAAATTGAAGCTCTTGAGTTACCTCAAAAACAACATTCCGAACCAAAGCAGAAAAAGGATGCATTCTTTCGAACAATAGAGGAACATGAGAAGCGAAAAGAAGCATGCCGATCATAACAGAAAATAGATATATCAACATTCTTTTAGACAATCAAATACCGATAACACATTTTAATCTCCCCACAAATAATATATATACAAAAGCAAACAAGCGGCTGATGTGATGCACTATTACTTATACTGTATTTCCCAAGGACATTGAAAACACACTTTCTTGACATGTTGTTACCTTATCACTTTTCGTTTCATAAACTGGCCCCTATGGATTCGTGTGGTGTTTCATTAATCATGTAACAATCACACCATTTTTTCTGGATAGATTTTATTATGAAAAGGATGATGTGCATTCATTTTGTTAAAATACCCCCCCCCCCCTCCTTGGCTGCAATTTTTTTTTCCTTCAATAAACCATCTCAATTTAAATCAATTAAGTTCCAGTTTTAATGCCTATAGTCTTTCGAAAAGTGGTGATAGTTTAGAAAGTCCGTTTTTAAGTTTTATGAAGTTATCAGACTCGTAGAGATGAGGCATATAAATGTTTACTCTAAACTAATAAGAACACTTACTGGATGAAATTAAGGGGTTGGTAATTGTGAATTTTGGAGAGTTTAAAGCAGGCTATTCATTATTTTTCACTAGAGGGCCGGCAGCAAAGAAATTTCCGCTGGGCCAAATTTTAGTCTCAGTCTGCCCTTGTATCCGGCAACATTTTCATTGGGCTTTTATACAGCGTTAGGGTTAGGGTTAGGTAAGGGTTGCAAATGGTTAAGGTTAGGTTTATATTGGTGACTGGGTAGAGAGTTAACTTAAGAATTCGGTTAGTGCAAGAAATTGACCTCGGAGCAATGTGTCACCGCAGTATGTGTCATAGAACCCTCATAACCAAAAGTACGGACAACTCATAATCTGATTACCACCACTTCGCATGGGTGATGCTATTTAACGAACATGAAAGGGAATGACACGGCTAACTGCATCACTTTTGTTTTGAAGAGGTGTTTACAACTTTCACTACCCGTGAACAAATTGAAAAGAGCCTCCTCATTTACCGTCCGCATTAAAAGTCTGGAATGTAAGGTCACTGAAGTTCGATATGTTTCGAAGTATAGTTCGATATTTATAAGTCTCTTTGAATTAATCACGGTATTTTTTTCCCTCCTCGTTTCATTTCCAACATGTCTCATCGCATTGTTCTTCTATTTTCTAAGTAATCACAAACAACCCATTACAATGTGACAAATTGATTGAACAAGACAACAATGTAATGTGGCTATGACTTTCTCTCTCTCCCTCATTATAGTAGTCAACAGTTTTAAATTATTTTATTTGAGTATATTGACGTCACTAATCTGTCATTTTCTTTTTGATGTGTTATCCCATATTTATATTTTATGGTTTAATACTTTAAAAAATCATTTTCAGTAAATAGTCATGATACGACTGTTGCTGTAGTTAGTTGCCTTTAACTTTTAAAGAAATCTCTCAATTTCCTAGTATTTCTATTACTTCTATAAATTCTACGAATTGTCATTCCTCTTCTTTTTCTTCGTATTCTATTTTAATTTTTGTTCTTCCCCTCCTCTTCCTCTTCCTCCCTTCCTCCTCCTCATTCTTTTTCTTATGTTAAATGCTTCGTCTTATCCTTCTCGACTACCTGCTTTCACTTTTTTTTATTAAGCTTTGCGCCTTATAGTATCTCCCTTTTGTTCTGTAAAGTGCTACACGTACACCTGGATCGAGAGATGGTTTAAGACTGAAAGTCGGATGATCTATTAATCGAAAAGGATTACATACATTTGACAATGAACTTAAATGAAGATTAGAAAGATCGAACACACCATGTTTACCACCTGGTTGATACGTTCTTGATTAGATACTAATCAGACATCATTGTGATGGACAAGAGGCGCCATCAGGACTGGGGAGTACGATGCATGTCAGGTGAGAGAAAGAGAGAAAAGAGGAAAGAGAACAGAGCGAGGGAGGAAAGAAAATAGAGGAGTATGAGCCAAGTGGTAAGCATTTTGCATTGCGTATAATGCGTCAGTGGTAAAAACAACCAGATAAACATACATACATTCATATATACCGGTACATGCATACCCATGCACGAACAAGCAACAAATGTATTTTTTTTAATGAAAACAAACAAACACAAAACAAAAACAAAAAGTAAAAGGAGAATAAAAACGAAATCAACAAAAATGTTTTGAAAGAAAAGATAGTTTGTTAGCTTTGTTTTGGTTCTGTTTTCCCCTTGTATTCCTTTGTGTATGTACACGTTTACCCCCCTTATTTAAAGTGAAAGTTTTTTGTTGGTAGCCATGGTGGCGGAATAATTCAGTTAGCATTTGTGGGTTTTTTGGTGATGAACTTGGACACATAACAGTTTTGACTGATTTAATAAGTCATGTAAAGGAGAAGAAAGTATATTCGAATGAAGGAGTGAGAGATAGAGAGAGTAGTTTGGGTATGTGTTTGAGAGTGTGCGTGTGCGTGCGTGTGTGTGGTTGTGTATGAGTGTGAGAGGAAAGAAGGGCGGGGTTTGAAAGGATTGGGCTAACAATACAAAAACACATTTTGCACATTTAATCTCTCATTTCCTTTCCTTTGTACAATATAGTAAAAGTGTCAACATAACTAAAGGAAACTGATAAATCTACATGATAAACAAAACTGACACTCCTTCTTTATTCTTAGTGTTAGGAAAAGATTAAGAGTAGCCATAAGCTGCTGCTAATTTTATGGACACACACAGTATTCTATTTTGTTTATATAGAAACCCAAGAGGAAATGATTTCTGGACTTTGTTTGTTCGGATCTCATCAAACCCCTCAATGGCGCCAAAACAATGTTTCTCATCAGGTGAGGGCGAGCCTAGAGAAGGCATCGCTTTATCCCCAAACCTTTCTCAAGTTCGCATTCAGAATTTAATTTTCTTTCCTTCTCTCTCTTATAAAGGTGCACCTTATCTCCCAATTAACCACTGTATTGCTAGAACGTGTAAGGTAATTAAGCGCGCCATTCAAACACCACCATGTTTCAATCTAAAGCTGATGAAGCTAACGATTTCTTCGACGAGAGGGCAAATAGTCCTTTTCATAACCCTCTCCCATCCTCTCACGCATCTAGGCCTACCATAATCTTAGAGGGGATTAAGACCGATCGGATATGGATTAACATAAGCTTATTGAATGTGGTCGAGTTTTAGTTCACCTGAAACCCCCCTTTGGGGAAGAAAGTGAAAAGGGATGAGATGGAGACAATTATTGAAGCCTCTCTAAACCATGTATTGTTCTCCCCCTTCCTCATCACCATTTTGTAATTAAGAGCGTGTGAACGAAACTTACAAGTCCTTTGAGAAGGGCTCGCTGCAATTGCCTCTTTTATATCGAAAGCTTCTTTTTATTCAAGTTTTGATACGCTATGTTGATGTGATTTGCGTGGAGGTGTTATTCTTTTAATCGGTCGATCAATGTCATGGAATAAAGAACATGAATGGACCAGGAGGATTATGAAAAGTCCGATTCAAACCGTTCCATGACAGGGTTTCGATTGTGATCTTGGCCAACTTGTTGTCGTGTTTTTAATGCTTTCTTTATTTCGTATTCATCAGTTAATCACTAGTTTCTAATCGGACCCTTCAGATAGCGTTAAAACCACTTGACACTTTCGATGAAACAGCTAAGATAGCTTAGATACGATGCTAAGATGATGTTATTTCGATCGTTTTATAGAACCACTATTTTGATAAGATAAGGCTTAAGGTATTTATTTCGTGTAATCACTCAATCAAGTTTGAAAGGAAAACTCTCAAATACTCTTATTGAAGCTCTCTTGTGATGTTAATTCGGTATTGATAGCCAATTAAGTTGTCTGGAAACATAGAGAGCATGTTGATATCTTTCAATCTGCATTCTTCTCAACATAATTCTCATCTTCGTTGAGGAAAGTAAATGGTAGGAAAGAAAAAAGTGAAATGACAAATGCTTGAAGAAATGCAGTTATTAGACTTATATACGTTTCTTTCACACTCATAACATGAAATAAAATTTTCAATTTCGAAAAGTGGAATTTTACACAGACCTATTCTGAATCTTACATTACCCCATTTCTACATTGAAGAAGTATTTTCTGGCAAGCAGTTTGCTTTGCTTTGATAGATAGATAGATAACTGGTTTTTATTGATTCATTTTCATGTATCGCAGTTACAAGTAACTGAATTGTGCATGAATAAAACATTGATGGTGAAGACAATTATACATTTCAAGAGATATCACAGTAAAAAGTAGCTGAATTGCACATGAGTAAATTGCTGGAAAAAGCAAGCATACATTTCAAGATGTCACACTACAATCTACATAATTATTATGAAGAGCGTGTATATACTATATACCATTAATCTTATACAATATTTCAATTTAAAAATTTGAGTTAAAAAAGAAAGAGAGATAGCAAAGCAGGAGAGAGAGAAAGAAAGAGAGATAAAGAGAGAGAGAGAGAAAGAGAGAGAGAGAGAGAGAGAGGGGGGAGAGAGGGGAAAAAGGGGACAGATGGACAGAGAGGGAAAACAATTATGTACATGCTGATAAAATACAAAGATACATTGAAAGACAAATATGAATATGATTAGGTGAACATTAGAGATATTAAAATATAAATATAGATATGCATCGCATTCTTCATGTCATGAAAAATACATTGACAAACTTGGTAAAAAATCAGACCTCTGATTTGGCTCGCACGGCGAAGTGAAAGTGGTAATTATTTTAAAATACATAAAGAAGAGAGAGTGAAGGGAAATGGTGATAAAAGAACATAAATTAAATAGAGTTAAAACAAAAAGGGGGATATAAAAGGTAAGAGATAGAGAGAGAGAGAGAGAGAGAGAGAGAGAGAGAAAGAAATAATTTAAATAAATGGAGACAAAAAGGACAAGATGAGAACAAATTAACAATAATGAAGGAGACAAATTGTTACAAATACCAACCACATCTATCAGGTGTTTATATTGTCATCCTCGAAAGAATTCATCGTAAAACAGTGAAATGGTATGGAAACTTATCTCGACTTGTTGGATCGGAAGGGGAAAAAGTCCAAAGGAGGGTAAAGTTTAGAAGTACTTTGGCTTGTTAGCCATCTTGTCACTGGCTGATCTCACCTGGCACCCATTAGAGGGCCCGATCCTCCCCGGAGAGTATGGGTGCTTCGATTGTTTGCTAACCGTGTTCCTTTTGGTCCTAGCCGCCCTGCTGAAACCCCACACCAAGCCACTATATACCTCTATACATGAACCTTATATCCACGAAGTAAAAAAAAAACCCAGAGTCGGTGGGTGAGTTAAAGGTTTGGACTGTTTATGGGACTAGAGAAATGCCGATAGGATAAAAGCAAAGACCAAATTCAACTCAAATATCATTGATTCCAAACCCGGCATCCAAAGTTATGACGAGTATGTACAATTATTATTTATTTACAACACTTTCACGCTTGCATAAAGTGGCAATGGTACTTGAAAATTGTTGGTACATAATATTAGGAGTAGGAGCAGTAGCACTGGTAGTGTATTGGGTGTAATAGGCCCCTCAATTCAAAATGTTTTTTTAAAAATTAAAAAAGTAGTAGTAATAGTATTAGTAGAAGTAGTAGTATAATAGTAGAAGTAGTAGTAGTAGAATTAGTAGTAGTAGTAGTAGTATATATGTAGTATATTAAAACATAATACTGATGATTAAATGTATGGACGGTTTGAACAAAAATCCTAAAGAACAGCAATGAAAACATAATAAAGAGGCAGTTGTATAAGAGATTCCTAAAATAACGATTATTTTACAAATACTACCGTCAGTATCAATGAAAATGCTGCCTTTCAAACTGCAGCCAGAGCCACTGAGATTTTGACCAACTTTGTTTGTTTACAATTGGTAGCAATATGGGTCACATTAATTTGTCATATGTTTGCCCGACATAGCAACAAGCATCATATTGAAACTGAAACCGACTTGGCCATACTCTGCGTATTATGTCTTTGTTCTCATTATGTACATCTATACGCTTCTTTATTTGTAGTAATGTATACGATCAATCTCTAATTGCTCATATTAATTTTTTAAAAGAGGGAAAGATGGACACAGAAGATATGGGGATGAGAAGGAGATTATGGTCATCATGTTCATAATTTCATGGTAGTTCATAATAGTATTAGAAAAATGTGAAAACTACTTCGCCATCGTCCAGGGGAAAAGAAAACAAAAACCGAGCCGGTAGAAAGTTTTAGAAGGAAATACATCCACCCATCCAATCGCGCTGTTTTTAGCTTCTCCCAATCCGATAAGTTGGGAATTTTCCGGGTTAGACCTTTAATCCTTCTCCAGAGAAATCTCCTTTCCTTGCCGCCTTAGAAGAGAACAACTCGGACAGATCCCTCCAAAATTGGGAAATCCTGTATCGCTTACAGTAAATAGAAGCTGGGAGAGTTGAAGAAAGGAATTGGATTTGAAGAACATCAATAAGATATAAGTTTCAAAATCAAAATCGCGTGCGATAACGTTTTCCTCTGCTATACACGGTTGTGAATTCAACGGGCATAACGGGGGACAAAATTCCAGTTGTGTGCCCGAGTAGAAAAACATGTAAGAACACAATTCATACTTTCTATCATCAGTTTTGCTCGTACAGTGTAAATGTTCTAGGTATACTACCCAGTGAACGGCCGTTAGGAAAATCAAATATGAATAGTTGCTTCTTTTAATTGGCAAAGTCAATAGACCTTGAAATTAAAGATGAATCAATACACTTTTTAATCACACTATAGTCGGTCATTCCAACATAATCATTCCTATGAAAAAGTTAGAATATGTCTAACCTAATTTAACTTAAACACCTTTAAAAGAATTGAAAAATCATCAACAGAGTGAAAATTACAGGAATGAAATATAAGCAACAAGAGAGAATAAATAAATGGTACCAATTCACTAAGTGATTACAAAGAAAATCAAATAAAACAAATTACGAAATTCGTCTTCGTAGAAGTTAAGTATATCTATGTTTATTTCTTTTCACAAAACACTCACTGCGACCAATAATGACTTTCTCAAAAGTGAAAATATGTGCTGCGACCTGAGCGCTTTCATGCAATGTGCTCCTTATGACATTTCCTTATTTATTTAACCAAATATGAAAATTATTAGTTATATACAAGAAAAATTCATTTTCAATGTTCAAGATATTTTCACTTTGGGATGAAAATAAATGGATAAATGTCATAAAAATATTATGTCGTACGGAACATGATTATATCACGAAATCGCTCATCTGAATAACGAAAAAGGACATGTTCGAACATTTAAAATAGATGTAGGTTGGGATGATAAAACTGTCGATAAAATCGATCAGTTGGAAAAATTTACGAAAAAGAGGGTCTGAAAGCTGTAACAATTTAATGTTTATTAGCTAAATGTTCATGTATGCATTGGTCTTTAATGAAATTAAATTTGGCGGCATATACAATCAATATGCCTCCACATAAGAGTCATGCTGATCTCTAACATATTTTCGCCCACCCCTGCACACGTAAGGGCGAACGTATCCCAAAGAACTATGCCGTGCATCGTTGAATGATGAATGTTTTTCTTGAATTTTATCTCCAATTACCGACAGCTTGATGTACACACTGCGGGAGGCAGAGAAATATGAAATATCAACATCACCAAATATTCCTCTTAAATTTCTTCCATATTATATACGGCTTTAAAATTGTAGGTGATTTTTCAAAGAAATCTTCTCGATATGTCAGGAGTTTGGAGGGTAGGATGACTGAATATTTAGAGAAATGTTTATATTAAAAAAGCACCAGTAAGTTATAACATTTCGGTCTGTTTTAAAAAAAGCACATTTCAGCAAAATTGTTATCATTGAAGATTATTTAATCTGTCAACAAAAGGAAATTAAGAGATAATTTGTGCAACGAAAAAGAAACCTTGGCATCCCAACATTTTACCAAAGATCGAATCATGTTGTCGACTCTTTTTGCTTCAGTTCTTTCCCCCCTGAAGCTATTTTAGATGGCGAGCTTGAGATGAAGTGTGTTTGGGTTATTTCATGCTTCTTTGGAGCTTGTTTACTGTAAATATCTCACTTTTCTTTCCAATCGAAAAATCGACATCTTGGGCTTTCAAAAATTAGTGCAAACAAATATCAGCTGTGTCTGGCAAAGATGAAAATCAATCGAATAGTGAATTTGTTGGAAAATGACAAAAAAGAGATAATCTTCTTTTGGTCTAAATTTTTATCGATAGGGATTTGCATTCTTTTCTCGTTCACTCTTTGCCGTTGGCTCTCGAAAAAGTGTTGATTTGCCAAAATATTTGATAAACATCGAACACATCGATAAATTCTTTGAACGAAAAACAGCGGAATTTTGCCTCAAGCGAAAACCTTTCCAACTGAGACGACGGGTCGGTAACTTTTCTTCTTTTCGCGCTCAGGCCTTCCGACACTTTCACTCTAATTCCGTAATCCTATTGTCCTTTTCTTATTTTGTCGATCACCAAGCAAGGAAATTGTTGTAATCAGGTCCCTATTCACATTTGAAATCGAACCGTCCTGAATCCATTTCTACTTTCTATAAGTATTATTCCTATCTTATTTAAAGTATACCATTAAACCCTATAAAATGTCAAATTTTCACCAAAAAGTTACCTTTTAAAATGAATTCTTTTTACCTATTGTTAAAACATAATAAAATGAATTTAAGCACAGACGTATTGATGTGATCAATGTGAAGTTAATTTAATTGCTAAATAAATTATTTAGAAACAAAAGAAATTGTTACGTTACCAAATAAATAATTTGTTACCCCTATTTTTTTTCTTTTAAAGTAAGAAAAATAAAAATAATGGTCGAATGGTTCTTGGTGTTTTTTTATTGTATATTTTGAAAAATAATTGTTGTATTAGATAATGCCGTGTATTCATCCTTCATAACACTTTCTGAAACGAAATATCAATTGTGATACACAAGACTCGGAACTGTGAAAATAATAATGATATTCTTAATTGAAATTTCCATAACATGTGTAAATCTCATGATTCTTATTTTATATCATGGACCTGAACTCGTCCACAGACCACTCTACTTTTTGCTATACGTTCTATACAAATTGTTTCCTCTTGGCTAAAACATTCTCGTCTCTTGAAAAAGGATATTAACTTAATAATGTGAACCACCCCTCTTTTATGGTTATTCTCTATATATAAGAAATTAGGAAATATTTTCAAATGTCTACCTTGTCGTCTGCTCCTCACAGAACAATCAATGCCTATAGCATTCCACGCATACCATCGTTTCAAACTAGGTATAACAACATTCAATGTAGATCAATATTACATGCAGTGGAACAATAGAGAATAATGGATGGGTGAAAATCATGCCCGCTAGAGGGGATGGGATTTTCATTTCTTCTAGTTTGCCTCCGGACAAATATAGATTTCCTGGAGGCGAAGTTGGCGTAAACAAGTCTCTGTTCGCTCACCAATTTTATCGATGAGGGGTAAGGAAAGGTAATAGCATCTTAGATCATCAACAGAGGTTACAAACTTTCAGTTTTTAGACAGGATAAAATATAGAAATAGATTTGAAGTAGATTAATATGGCTATTCCTATAACTACCTCGAACTTTGGATTTGACACTGATATCTAAACTCAAGGACATTACATGTAATCGTCATCAAATTACCGATTCTGTTTGCAAAATATGTATCAATTTTAGTAATATAGAACATTGATAATTTAAGATAACTGGGGATATCTTTAATGATTTAAAAACAATTTATCTCTCATAGATGATGTTCTTTTAGTTTAGGAATGATACACAAGTGAATATCTCTTTTTGGTATATATTTGTGATTAATTTACCAAATAAATTATAATGAAAAGATTATGTGATATTTTGAATAAATTAACTCTAAAATTAATTAATTTAGATTATATTAAGCAAGTTAAGAATTATCAACATGAACATTGGAAAAATTATTTGTTAGAAACAAGTGAATATACGTAATTCGTAAAAACGTGAGACTTTTCCCGTCCTTGTGTCTTTATATACCTCAATGTAATTTAATTGTGTTAAACTCCCTCCTAAATCTGCGGAATTCTAAAATATCTTTTAAATATAGTTATGGAATCTACATCTACAAAGTCCTCAAGCAGGTTCATCCGGATACCGGCATCTCCAGTCGGGCCATGATCATTATGAACAGCTTCGTCAACGACATAAATCAGAATAAACATACAGAAACAGGATGTTGCCAAAATAATTTCCAATTTCATTTTAAGTTTTGGTAAATTTGTTTAAATCAATAGCTCACTATTATGTTTATAGTTACAATACAAAATGATTTGATTGATAATAATAAACAAATTATATTTACAAAGCAAAAGGAATTTCTTATTCATTTCGTTATTAGACGTTTGTTCAAAATGGTTGTTAGATTAAACATTCATTTTCTTATTTTCATTCATTCCTTTTCTACCATTGATTAGTCCATTGTTTTACCTGACGAATAGTCGTCGTGTATTGGTAGCAGTCTGTCACGGTGGCAACTATTACTCGATGTTTGTTTTCTATTGCGTTCTTCTCTTATCTCACCACGGCTTCCCTTACACAGGTAATGATTTATTTTGAGAATATTTGGTGACAAGTTTACCCTGGCATTGAAATAACTTAAAGTGATCCAATTCCATTTGGATTTCACACCTATGAAAATAGTCCATCCGCGAGAAGCAATCCTAATACGTGTATATCAGAGTATCAACCTAAAAAAAAAAAGGGGGGGGGAGGAGGGGGGTAAGAGCGGAAAATCTCAAAAGTTACGACTGAACAAGGTTTTGAAAGGAGAATATCTGAAAATAGTTTGCTTACTTGATTGTCTTTATATCAATCATTCTTTCATCGATACAATTAATCATTAAAACATTTATTTGTATCATTGTGCAACAACTTTTTTGAATAGATTAGGAGGCATCGAACCCTGACCCCTCAGCTACCACTGACACCTGCAGAGAATGTCCAAATCAATTAAAAATAGCGCAACCGTCTATGGCAACACCTTCCCGACCCCCGCCTGCTGCGTATCCATTCCCTACGGCCGTTTGGCGTCTCCGGTATCCACCACCTACATCACGTGACTACATGATGGGCATATGGCGCCGTCCGTCAAACGGGCGACAAAGGCTTACCGCGGTTAAACATGTTTGGAGTAGAAACACGCAACAGATTTGATCCTCAGAAAGAGATGGGTTAATACTCGAATCCAGGTGTGACCAATGTTTATACTCATCGCGGGGTTGGTTGTGTTTTGGTAACCTTCCCGAGCGGTAGGCGCGTGAGGCTCTCCGCCGAGATTTCCGGGTCGGGCTACCCTCAAACACCCGCTTAATCGGTCAGCTCTCACCTGGTCACCCAGTGAGTGAATGCTGCAAATTGGGAGACATTGAGAGATAAGTGTACCCACTGCTGGGAAGGGTTTGTTTGTTCAATAACAGAGCAGAAAATGCTATTAAAATATCAGTAGGTGGAAAAGACTTTAAAGGAATTGGTTTCCCCGTTATAACCACATAGATCTACTTCTTCGCAATATCACATTCAAAAATATAGAAAATGTTGTTTATTGGTATACATGAGTATCGAATAATGGACTTTCAAATATTTATGACACAGCTTTTTTTTATAAAAACCATTCCAATCATAACATGCTATGCATTGTATACAAATTAGTAATGATTACGATAACGACGGCGACGAAAATAATGACGACGATAATTATATCATTTTGATATTAATAACAGTAACGATGCCAATGATGCTGACGATGATGCTAATGATGATAATAATACCAAAAACATCAACAACAAAAGCAACAATAATCATTTAGTAATATCAATATGCTGGGTAACCTCAAAATGTTTGTTTTTTAATCCTACATTGGTCTGATGGTATAAAATCCATAAATGTAATTACAACTCCATTATAAGTCCATTAATGCAATTAGAACATGTTTTCTTTAAAAAAATTAACAACCGAAAACAGAAAGGGTATACAGAAGTGCTTTAACGACAGGGAATCAAGTATATTTCATTTTAGTTCACCACTTAGTCGTGACGCATAGCATGCTGTGTTAAACACTTTAAAAGCTTTTTCGAGGTTTACATGACTTTTGTAATGATTTGAATGTTTTGTCTATATTTGGGTTTCTAATTCAATTTGGCGTCCTATGTCACTAATTTCTCTTTAAGAAGAGTATTTTTCCGAGAAAATTATTAAAATCTGCTCCCCACTATTTCAATCTCGTTTCGTGATTTTTTCCTCTCTCTTATTTAACTCAGATGATGTAATATCGCGAATTCTTTTATTCATTCACTCTATCACGTATGGATGGATAACTGGTGTACCCTCCCATGCCATAAGTATTGCAACATGATGAAATTCGTTAAATTTGTGGTTAAATTTGTGTAGATGGGAACATTGATAACGCCAAATATCGAGTTATTCTGGACGCCCACTTGTTTCCATCCATTGCTAACATCTTTGGCAACGCGCAACACCCGTTCGTCTTCCAGGATGACAACGCACCGGCACACAGGGCAGCCAGGATGGACCAATGGTATGACGAAACTGGCGTCAACAGGGTGCAGTGGCCGGCGCAATCACCAGATGCTAACCCGATAGAGAATCTGTGGGATGACATCAAGAGAGCCAACACCAAAGACCGACCAACCACGAGGGAAGGTTTGGTCCGCTCTATCTTCAGGGCCTGGGGCAGCATCACCCAAGAAAGATTGCAAGGACTCTACGCGACGATGCCAAGAAGGATGCGCGCCATCATTAGAAGGCGAGGATATCCAACAAAATACTAGAGACTCGTGAATCTTACATGAAAAATGACTATTGATATATCAATAAAATGTGCCTGATAGTATGATAAAAAATGATGCACTACATATTCATTAAAACTCATTTTCATGTAATTATTTGTCTCCTGTGTAATGTGTGTGTCTATGTTGCAATACTTTTGGCACGGGAGGGTATGTGTATGTTTAGGATTTCAAAATATTCAGATGGCCTGAATAAACAATCCATAAACAAAGCTAAATCACCATGGAGATATATGATTAAAGGAAGGGGAAAAAACTCCTCAGACCAATCGGCTTACATTAACAATTTGTATAATGCTCTTCTGTACCAGGTGGATGAAAGTGGTTTCAATAGAATAGACATAATCGGAAAATCGTTTTGTTCCCGACTTCTGTCATCCATCTCTTATCCCTCATTATCACCCTCCAGGTTTCTTTTGTTCCAAGCTATCATCCTCTCATCCAAGATTTCTCTCATCACTCAACCCGATCCGACACAGATTTCTGATCGATGTTTCTCTTTGCTTTACTTTGTTTCACAAACACAGCTACCACCAGTCCAATCCCAGATTTACTTCTAATCTTCCCTCTCCAAATAATTCCTTGTAGTTTTTCGCTTTGTTACCTAACACAGCTCCGGCTATTTAGAAAGCTTACTATTGTAACTATCAAGGATTGGGTAAGTTTGCTCTACGCAACCTTTCTCCATGAATAGCCGAGCTCATTATTAGCTCTTACATATTTTGTAGGATTGGAAACAGGTGACAAACACGAGCAAATCGGATAGATTTGAGATTTGGAGGGATGAGAACAGATGGATTACGAAGCTGAGCAGCGAAATGCTGAAGAAAAGCTTCTTAAAATCAGTGTAAAACATTGTAAGTCGACCGTGATTATAAATCGTTTCTTTCATTGTACGATTAAAATAAAAGATAAAGAAAAAGACCAGTGTATACTCAGACAAAGCATTATGGGATATTCGGGAAAGAAAAGGAGAAAGCGGGAAAAGGGTAGGGTCTGCTCAATTTTGTTCTTATTCTTACGGGATTTTGTTTCTCTTGAAAAGACAACGTCTAAAACGTGGGAAAAGTCTAACGTGTATATGCATTCATAATTGGTTGTCTACTAATGATAGGGTATAAAGAAAATTTGTTATTTATCTGAATAATAATTTGATCTAACTTACAAAGGTAAATTCTTGCATTTTGTTTAAACATGGTAAATAGAATTAGCAATAAACATAATTATATACGTATTGTAATGATGATTATCAAGGCAAATATTTTGTGTGTGAACATATTTAAATTGAAGAAATAATAATGAACTGAAAATGGATAACAAAAACTATATCAAAAACAGATAATTGGATACATAGTATAGGCAGGCAAAATATGACCTCATTATTATTATCATGAATCACGAGTCGAGGACATCACATACAAAACTTGTGGGACTATTGTTCTAGACAGAGTTGACAAAGCGTTGACACTTTCCCACTATTTGCTTGATAATGTTAGCAAAGACGTCATGATGACGTCATTTCAGTTGAAATCGACACACTCGATGCACCTGGGAGAGTGAGCCATAGACGTTTGTACATAATAAACCTAGATTGCTCACTCTTATTGTCTTATGACGGATACCAAGACTTACCTCAATTTTCCTGGAAGTATATTTTATGCTTGTGTACCTGTATCGGATTTGGGGAAATTGACATTATTTTAAGCCAGAAAATAAAATGATAAATATGATAAACGATATTAAAATGTGACTCGAAGACAGCTGTATCGTAATTGTTGATTTGAGCAAGGGGAATCGTACATTACAAATAGATCAATTTTTGGACCGTGAAACCCAATACTTTTTAATAGATAATGTATTAATTCTTACAAATTTGAAAGTGGCAAAAGGTACAGTAGACTATGACGCGTTGTAGTATGAAACTCTATTTCTTCCCTTTCACTTGAATTGTTCCCCGTTAATTTTTCTGAGCTAACACCGAAACATAATTATACAGAGAAGTGTGTTAAAATATGTTCATCACTTTTTTTAATTTCTAGAAAGAATATCTTATTCACAAGCACCTTTTATTTTGTAATTATTACAATAAAAACAAAACAATATAAAAGCAAATATCACAGGTACGGAAAGATTGTATTACTCATCACCCGACAAATTTGGGGTTTTGATTATTCATTGAAAATTTGAACCGGGAAATTATGATTGGTTTCATTTTTATGGAGTCATTGAATTCATACTTGTCCTTCTAAAGGGTTAACGGGAAATGATTCGTCTTCATTTCCGATTCGACCTGGTTTTCCCTACATTTATAGTTTCCCTGTCCCCCTTTCTTTCTTATCTTTTCCTCCCCTTGCCGCTCCACTCATTAACCTTCTTTTGTTCCAGAAAACGTTTCCTCTCTCTTACTAACACATCATGACTTCCCGTCTGGTCTTATATTGTCATGTCTCTACTATCACTCGTAAATGTCATAGGCGTGAAATTAAGCAGATTTGTTACCCTAAATAATAATTGTTATCCTTTGCTCGTCTGGGAAGGGACACTTTTTGTTTATTTGCCCCCTTTTCTGCATGTCATTGAACTCGTGTATTCGCAGGAAGAGAAGACTTATTACAGTGCTTGGTATTGCTTTAGGGTTTGGTCTCATGGAAAACCTGAGTTATATAAAACTTTACATTTGAATTGTATTACTTTCTATAAAAGTTTAGAGAATTAGGAGGTTAATTATGTGCTTTTTGTCATCTTTATTATATATTGCATCGTTTTCTCTCTTTTTTAATGTGTGACAATCAGAATAACAAATTTCGTATCGTTTTTTGAATGTGTGGGTAGCGTGCCTGGGTGCGTGTGCGTACGTTGTGTGCGTTATGGACATTGTGTGCGTGCGTGTGTGTGTTTGTGTGTGTGTGTATGCGAGAGAGGGAGAGAGAGAGAGACAGATTCAGTAGAAACTATATAGAGGCCTCTAATTAAAACAGAAGGGCATTTCGAAAGTTGTGTCATATTTAAGTTATACAAAATGAATAAAGTAAAAGAAAGCAGTGAGCATGTCCATCACAACAGTTTGACGAGGTGCATGAGTGACAGGATTTCGGCAAACCATCTCCTGGCGCAACCAACATTTATTGCCGTTTTCCGCCTCGCTCTTACATCAAGTGTTTGTATTGGACCAATATCGTATCATTTTCAAGTAAAGGTGATCCCCGTCGCTTTCTAAAAACGAGACATTTTCCTCAAAATACTAGCTAATTTATTCAGTATATTTAGCCTAACTGTCGGCTGCGTTTTCAGGGATACGTTTCTTAGGTGAGAATTACCAGAAATTTAGGCCGTTGGCGGTAAACGATTGTCTTGCTCGAGTCGCCCGGAGGCGAGCGATGCCGGGGATAATACGCAGACGACACCGCTCGACACTCGGCTGTAAGAGCTATTAATATGGGAAGTGTTAATCACCACTCCAGAAAGGGCGCGAAAAAGGCGATGGCCCCTAGTCATCGATAGTCGCTCCTTCTTCAAACCGCTGAATGAAAGACGTGCATAATTCTTAATCGACAAGGCAATAAAATACATATCGTGAAATGGGATGAATGTTTGAATTGAAACATGGAGATGCATGCCAGTCGCCTTCGGGTTTAGAAATGATGAAGAAACCACGAAATGAACGAAGGAAGTCGGGGAGTGTGGAAATGGACTCTGACGGGGTAACGGTCTTCCTAGGCCTATGTGTGCATGATCCAGCGATCTTTTCCGTGAAAGTGTCGAGTCAACACTCGATTTACATCTGTAATTATGCCGGGAGTGAAATGATACGGGCCCTTAACCCCAATATGTGAGAGTAATAGAGGGTAAGCGAGCCTTGCCTCTGCATCTATTAGCCCGATATTTCAGACCACTCTTCAGTCGAATGTGATACACACTTAAGAGCCGCGTGCACTGTAACATCCCGAGTCAACGAGCAGGATTACGATCACCGGTATACGTGATCGATATAACCATGGCGAAACCGTCTTCTGCCCTCGATATCGTCTGATTAAGATGTTAACGAAGTAACCCATTTAAGGGAAGTAGAAAATGAGGGAGAAAGGGAAATAGAGATATATGTGTAGATAATGTAGATACAAAGTTGCATAATGAGAAGAACAGAGGAAGAATATAGAGAATTAAAAAAAATGTATTGACAAAGAGAGAGAGGGAGGGAGAGAGAGAGGGAGAGAAGGAGAAAGAGAGAGAAGAGGGGGTGGGTGGATAGTGAAAGAGGTTAAAACAATTATAATGAGGTAAACTCTGAAAATTAATAGACGATGAAAATTATTATGATAAAAAAAAATACCGGAAAAGGAAAAAAAGAGAAATGTTAAGAATGATACAAATTGAGGACGAGCATCACGAGGAAGCTAAAAGTCAGTGATAAGAAAAGAGAACTTTAGAAGAAGAAAAAATAGGAAAGAAAGGCCATGGAATCAATACAGCAAAATATAGAAACGGGATGATGGTGTAAGGACAGGGATGTAGATGAAGAAGAAGAAAAATATACAAAGAAATAGACAAAGTGAACTTTTTTAGATTTCTATTTCATATAATTTCTATAAGATTTGGGTGAAAAATGATCGGAATAGTCACTGATCATGGGAAAGAATGTAATGGATCGTTTGATTTCGAGTGTTAAAGGGTGAAAGATAAAGCTTAAATAATGCTGAGCATCGAAAAATGAGTCCATGTGAAAACGGGGAGTGAAATTCAATAGTGTCTTTATTCAATTTTCTTTCCTATCATTTCATTCATTGCTAATCTTTTACTTTCCTGGTTTTACTAACTCTCATCCTCTAACATATCAGATCATTTCCATATCATCTCTTTTTCATGAATGTTATCTATACGGTCAAATCACTTTGAAGGTAGCAAAGTTCGGTTGGAAAGGTTTAAGCGTTATGTTGTTGAGATTTCGCATGTTTCCTTTTAAGTGTCATTTCTCCAGCTCAGAACCTATTACTGCAATCATTGATTTCTCTTTTTTTTTCCATATAATTTCGAGCCGTAATATTAAAAACGAACTAAAAAACCTATTCCAAATATATTAAAAATTGTAACGGCATGTCAAATTTTTCATAAAATATTCAAAAGTCTGCTCAATATGATAATGTTCTATGTGCTTTTTTTATCCAAACATAAAAGTGATTTTATTAATATGTATGAAGAAAAAACAAAAAATAAAATAAAAACGAATGGTAAGTTTTAACAAGATATATTGCAGATTATATTTAAAACAACGCCTGCAATGACTTTTCTGAAGAATATTGTTGTCCTCACTTTTTCACTTAGCCATTCGTTTTGAAACCAGAGCGGACGTTATTTCACTCTGTGCTTCTTGAAAACACTTGACGGGGGTGTAACATTTAGCCCACGTTTCTCTCTGCCGTTTGAGCGTAACAACTTCCATCCACAAATTTCCCGCGTAAATTTGTAACTATGCACCCTAGGGTTGTTTTCTATGTCCGTGATTGCTTTTGAAGAGCACTACTCGGCTAGGTATGTGGCCTGCATTTTAAACACATTTTGTTCCGTTAACGATAGACGATGTAACTCTTAAAATGGACACATTGGGTATATAGGTAAGTCCGGCAAAACATTCACAAAAGATCGGATTTGTTTGGTGCCGAATACCAGCGTTGGTGAACATACCCTTTTAAAATTGCAAATGTGACACCTATATTTAGAGCATTGGAATAAGATAAATATGAAATTGTATCTTTGAAAATGTCACTACGGTTGCAGAAATACGTAAACAACATAGTAATTCTGATTCATATTTTCAAAATCCTTTTTCTTTTGGATTTTATTTACTTTTTGAAGAAGCAATCTCAGGAAAGTCACCTGTCCTAATCAAAGGCAAAATGTATTTGATTAATTAGTTTCTCTTGCGTTCCCCCGCACATTATTATAACATATTATTAGGAAAGTCACTTGACATCGTCGTAGTTTTAGAAAAAAATGTACATTGAATGAATTAATCAAAATTGTAATCTGTAAGTACTTTTCTTTTACATTATAATAACTTCGTCTGGCAGCTGCAGTGTATTCTAATTAATGAAAGCCTCGTTAGCTCGTGGATGAAAACAAGTCCGTAATTATTTGAAAATGAAAAGAAATGTTGTTACAAACACATTTTTCAATTTTCATATGACATTTCGTAAGTGAATAAGGTTAGGACAAATAGGATCTGCTTCATAATTTATTTATTTTTAATTAAGCAGCTCAAGTTAAAAATCCAATAGATTCATTATAATCGTAATATTTGATTAGTATTATGAAAATTTTGCCTGCAAGCTATATTTTTCTTCCTACAAACTATGTATTGTAGAAGTAAAAAAAGAAAAAAGAAAAAAGAGGCTACCTCTTTTGACAGAATTTAAAAATCAAAATGACTGACTATGCATTTAAAATAGTATATGGAAACAGAGTCCATATCTTCATAAATAAAACGACTTTGCATGGCAAATGTTAACTTCTAGATTTAACAAAAAAGTAAAAATAGCTGCTCTAACATTTCATTTAGCGCCAAAGCTAGGGAAAGCCTCGCAAATGGGTTCCGAAAGCAATTTCTAGTTTCAGTCTATTCTTAATAGTCCTATGACACGGTGACAGGTTTCAAGATTTTAACAGAATTTAATCCTCTTTTACGTTATTACGAATCTGAAAATTCGTGTTACTTTAACATGATATTTCTTTTTCTTCTCTGCATTTATGACATTCACCTCTCTAACAGAGATGAGTTGAAAGATTTGCCCTCATATTGAAAATAAATTGGTTTTTAGGAAAATCTATTATTGAAATATTCAATATAATTATGTATTATATTTTTATTTTGCGTACCAATGACGTGCTTGTCAATCACAATTCTGATCTATTTTTAATAGCGATGCCAACGTGTAAAGATGTAGAATATCACGTACAGTATAGAGCTCCCATCGGTACCCACTCGTCATCATCTCCATTCCTAAGGATGCGGAAAAGATGAAGGGCTGGTCGCTCGAGACTACTTCAATACGCTGTTCCAAGAGTTCTCCAAGTTACGTGCCGAGAATGAGGAGTGTATCAAAAGAGTCTTGTTTGAAGAGTAACTCACAAACAGTTTCATGAAGTAAACGAGAGGAAAGATAAAAAATAAGGAGAAGATAGCTTGATACCTGTTTGCCTGCAAATGCTAAAAATTATGATGCGAAGGAATCTGGTCGGAATATTGATTGATTCGTATTTCCTAATTTTTACTCGCACACACTCTCTCTCCAACGTTTTCAATTTCGTACCCCCCCCCCCTCCTCCCCCAAACAACAACAAAAATCTATAAATCTTGGATAAAATTCTTAACATTTTAAAGTTTTTTTATTTGGGTGAATTAATATCTATCCAATTTATTCAACAGTGAACTAGAAAGATTATGTTGGTTAATGACAATTCAAATAACGTATACCTTATTTAATGTTATACGACAACTTTATTTAATTCCTGATCACAGGTCATAATGTTCTTGATACCCGAAATGAGAAAACATTTCTTTTTTTTCGTCTCAGATGAAAGGATATTTCCTACGAACAACTCGTATCTATGATGAAGATCAGGTAAACGGTTGAACTTTTAGACAAATAACCTTTCTTGTCTGAAATAAAAGCACCCGACGTTTAAATCTCAATCTGTCTACAAAGTTGGCTCAGGTAAAGGATATATTGATTGTGTGTGTGGTCTCTATATACGCTTAACTATAAGTCCCTCGGTGTCCCTCAATTTGAACTTGCCCCATCTCCCGTAATTTGAAACGCAATAAATTTGTAATCTATAATTAAGACAGAATCCATGGGGCATTTTCAGTGGTACACCCCCACTTTTGGTGATCTCTCTACGTCTCTGCCTTTATCTGTCTCTCTTCCCGCCTCCCTCTGCTTTCGTTTAGAATTTCGCTGTTCAAATACACTTCTACCGTTTTTATTTTCTTTTTTTTCGTGAAACTTATACAATAATTCTTACTATTTTCTTTTATCTTCAGTTTCTTTTACTCCCCCTCCTCTTTCTCTGTCTCTTTTTTTGCTCTTCCCCTCTCTCTCTGTCATGGGGGTACTATGTACCCCATATCTCCCGACAACCTCTGACACCGATACAGGGCCGATTCCTTTTCTATTACCCGGATGACAAAGTACTTTACGAACTGAGAGTTGGTGGAAACAAGATGCCGATTGTCGAATAAACATGATTTCATTGGATTGGATTAGACAACCTGAGATGGGGTCGTGGTTGATATGGCTTAATTTGTGTATTGACTTCACACGATGTTTGTTATGAACTCATACGCAATAAAGATATTAATCATTTTTAGTTGAAATGTCATCGATGACATATTTATTCCGTTGTCTCCGCGGCCCTCCTTGGAACACCAGAAGAAATAGAAAACAGGTGGATGATCTCTACCTTGACTCGGTCCAGAGAGAGAAATTGATATAGAAGAAAGACAGAAAGAGCAGAGACTGATCATAATGGGAGGGAGAGGGAGAGAGAGAGAGAGAGAGGGAGAGAGAGAGAGAGAGAGAGAGAGAAGGGGTAGAGAAAGAGAAAAGAGACACAGAGAGAGAGAGAGAGAGAGAGGGGGAGAGAGACAGAGAGACAGAGAGACAGATTCATATAATTCATCATTAACATTGAGTCATATATCGTTAATATTGCGTTGAATTGAATATTGTATCACATACAAAAATCGTAGTGCGTGATATTTTAATCCTTGTATTGATACACTGTGTTTTTTGTCTTCGCCACAAGCAACTTCAAAAGGCTGTACAAAGAAAGGTAGGTTGCTCAATTAAACAATGCATTTTTAATTCATTTTACTCGTAGTTTATGTTAATTAGACATTAATCGCATGTACTATGAGAAGAGTCTAGTGTTTTGAGGGAACGTTACTTCTATGTTCAAAGACCATAACAGAATGTTAAGGAAATAATATCCAGATCCAGGGTAAATACTTATAGATAGATAGATGAACATAGACAGACAAATAAACACAATTAGGGGGACAGGCGGTGGTAGCAAACAACGAGAGCAAATGAATTTGAAAAGTATATAATATATGCGATGTCCTATATTATTATCCAAATCAGACTTTATACATTTCGGAGGAGGTAATTTTACTGTTTTTTGCGAGCTTTGTGTGTAATTAATTGATAAATAAATCTCCAAACACATTTTAAATCTCTAAAACAAATTGTTTTATTCAAGTTCATACCACAAGCAAGATATCTCTTCTTACTAAGGCGCCTCCTGGTCTTTCACTTGTTGCTCTCAGATCACATCACTTGTTTCTCAGCTCACTTTTGCGTCTCGTTAATGTCTCTTTTCAGAGCCTTGGAGATCGCTTTCGCTTATTTTCAACCCTCTTCTTTCTCAAATCTCTATCACTTCATGAGAGTTCATGCTAACATCATAAATCCCTCGAAAAACATTTTCTGCGAACCCGAGTCGACAGTACGAGCCTCATATCTTCATCTCTTTTCTCAAGATATCACGCTCCTTAACAGAAAGGTCTGTCCTTGGGCTTCTTCAATATTTCTTTCTATCAGGAGATTTCCGCCAAGGATATTCGATTACAATCCCGCGATATCATCATCGATAATCACCGGTCGTCTGCTGATCGTCTGCGAGTGCGCAATTAGAAAAAAAAGTGAAATAAATCTCCACAAAAGACATCATCTCGTATTCCAATGCCTCCTTCAAACTCACTCTTTTCTATTAGGGATGCATTACTTCTTTCTTGTTTCTAAGCATTTGATCCGTGCCATTAGCGTCTCATTTCTTCTTAATTTTCTTGCACTCGCATCTTTTTAGAAGATTCATTTATGTAGATCCCCGAACCAGCCTCGAACTGGGCAATCCTTTGTAAAGGTCCGGCGATATTTAGCATTTGATTTGGTAATGTTTTCAAGCCCCTTGGCCAGCACTCCTGGATTATAAGATTTTAGGATAGGATTGAGAAAGACAGTGTGAGAACAAAAAAATAACACATTGTTAGAAATCTTATTGTACACTTTTGTTCGTAAGTGCTAGGTTTTTAGATGAAGTGTAATATATCACTTAATTTCCTTTTAAATCGAATTTAGTTGTTTTACAAGAACAGTAGTTATTCTGAAGAAGAAAAAGAGTTGTTGAGATATCCAAACATAGTTTGAAACATCTGTTGACGCCTTTCGTCTGATATCGATATCTTCTTTTGTGTAATTTGTACATGTCTACTCACTATTTGTGTAAACATGTGTGCATGTATCTTAGACAAATGTTTTGTATTGGACGAAATGAGATAAAGAATATGCTTGATAATGCAGATCATTATTTAAAAAAATACTAGATATGCTAGCAATGTGTAATTAGGTAGAAATATACTGTATTCAAATAAGTAAGGATTGTGGAAACACATAGATTGAAACCGAAGGAAAAAAGAAAATAATTGGGCCACCGTGAACCTACTACTATTATCTCGGTCCCGATTGGGATATTACACCAAAATTAGGGCGTAATTTCGAATGCACTATTTGTTTAAAAGTGAAATATAATGTGACACCTGGTTGGTCAGAATCCCGTGAACCATCGATGTAATTTTGACATAGCTATTCCAAAACAGACAGCCTCTCTACACGATGTGACAGAAAAAGGATACTTTATAGAATTCCAGATCTTTCAGATGTACATAAGATAAATTCATGAAAGATTATCAACAATATATATTTCGTTTCAGATGTAACAAATAAAGAAAATTAATTTGATTTATTAATTAATTACTGATACAAATTAAACATTTTCTTTTGGTTTTGATGAAAGCGCTATATAGCTGGCTGTTAGGCAGCACGAGGATAATTATGATCTTCAGAGAGAAAAAAAATGATTATTTGCTTTGTCATAGGTCAGTCAGAATCGTTCTGATTATATTCTCCAAATACAATTCATCCATAATGAATACATATTATATGGAATTACAATCACCCCTTTGCAATACTGTAATTTACATCTCTTGTTTGTCAAAGTTGCATTTTGGGGGGAGATTCGGCATTGTTTTTCAGTGTTTTGATACACACTGTTGTAGTGTTTTTGAGACGAACTCAGACGCATCAGTTCAAGAATTCTGGCGTCACAATATGAGGACATAAGTAATGTTCTCATCGGCTACGAGACACCTCTATTTACACAACGATTCCCAAGGTGATAATTACCAAAGACTTATTTCAACCATATTTTAGGAAGATGACAGTCTTTATATCAACCACACAACCATCGACCGGTGTCACGTAGAATAGTGTGACGTCTTGCGGTAAAAATGTCCGCCGCTATAGGATCGTTTTATCCCGAATATATTGTAAAAATATTTGAGGTAGATAGGTTCACTGAAAGTAAGTTATTACAGTATTAAATAATCACACTCTCACAAAAGACCGTTATGAAATAAGACTTAGTATTTGGCGTCATTTCAGAGTAGACATAATTTGAGGAAAGTATGCAAGCAACGACATCTAATGAAGATTTCAAAGTAGCGGCTGGTCGTCTTCCAACATGGGTTGATTACGTAACTCATTTAACACGAGGTAAATCGTTTTTTCGAAGAAAAAAGTGTAGTGAAGCGTTGTGAGGTGATTGGATCTTTATTTTAGGTAAAAGCCAATGCAATTTGATAGTCCAGCTCGGCTAGGGCAGGACCACAATTCCCCCGAACTTTCTCAGAGACCTGGCTACATCACCGTTCCCCCAACGGACGTCCAAGACCCGATGACTGATCAGACAGAGGACAAGTTATGGGGACGACGCGGAGCCAGAGTGCCACACATGACCCCTTATTTCCAGCTAATCCACCAAAATATACCCCGGTAATGGGTCCACTACGTCCTCCATTAGGCTCTTTGACGGCCGTGAAATGGAGCATATTTCACGAATGATGTGTCAGTTTGATGGGTCTGGTCGAATCTGTCATGTCTGTGAGTTGGAGGAACTCCTGATACCAGGCTGGTGGCGAATAAAGACCCACTTCATGAAAGCTCTCTGTCCCCTTATTTTCTCTCTGGTTCGTTTATTGTCCCTCAAGTTCTTTCTTTGTTATCCCTTTTGTTCATTTTCCCTTCTCTATTCTATCTTCTCTTCGGTTACATGTACATTCCCTTATAATCTTTTCCTCACACGTGTATATATATATATATATATATATATATATATATATATATATATATATATATATATATCTCACTTCTGTTTAACTTACTTTTTACTTTGATATTTAATGAATCAATATTATTGTTAACATATCCGTAAAAGAGGGACAAATAAGCTAAGCTTCCAGTCTCTACACCCAAGTATACCTAAGTAAGTAAATATTGAATGTGGTGTATTTCTTTATTTTGTCGTCTTCTCTTTCCGAGCCACCTTCTTTCTTTCTTTTTCTCTCTCCATCACACACACACACACACACGCACGCACACGCGCGCGCACCTTTTTGTTTTCGCACACCCACAGCGAGCCGCGCAAAGACACATTAGGCCTACACTCGCCATTAATGGGCACATGTCAATATTCCATCCAGATTGAATTTAGAATAACTCTGTCATTGTGAAAATACGAATATAATAATTGGCACATTACGAGGTCGTGCAGATAGTCTTCATATCTACGAGGTCATTGTTGCTGGCCAGTAAATCACCAAGTCTCGACCCTCTTGACATACCATCAGGGTCGAACTCACAATTTGATCGTTGTCCTCTAGTCGTGTTGGTCAACATACACTTAACCCAGGGGGTCGTTCTTTAAGTGGACCGAGGTTTCAGGACGAGTTAGGAGGAACTGATTTATGTCGAAATCTTCAATGAACTTTTCTTGCAAAATCTCCCTCATCACTATCACACGAAGCATGCACTTTGTTCCAAACGGAGAAAAGTCAAACATTTTATTTTCATGGCGAATATTGATATCATATATATTTCAGTGAGCGAAATCTATCGTCACAATCTCCACTGAATTGTACACACCTCACCATTGTATGGGAAAACATATCAATGTTAGACATGTTAATAACCAACCGCAATAAATTAATTTCCAAAGTCGTACCAATTTACTAGGCAGCATTTCATTTCAATTTCAAAAGGAGAGAAAAAATAACCATGAAAGGTGTCCCAAAATGATATTGGATTGCCATGCATGTTCTTTCATGTCTTCGGCCCATACTATTCTATCAGATTTATACAATTTTCAAGCATGTCAAATTCAGACGGCACTTGAACTAATCTTGGCATACAATGTTATTATTTTTTTTAAAGTAATCCACATTTTGTAAAAATCTTATTTAAAATAAAAAAGAAATCCTTATATTTCATTGCTAAATCAGTTATATTCTTTTGTTGACTTCATAATGACTATCATCCGAAACATACAAGCTGATGTTATGTCATATTTACAAATTTAATTATATGTTTGTTCTTTCGAGTAAACAATGAAATGAAGAATTTAAGTTTTAAAAAGATTATACGTACATGCTTGTCATAACAAAGGGAACGAAAATATTCTTTTATTACACAACAGTCAATGACAATAGCCGCTGATGTAAAGTTATTTAAAATTCAGATTTATGAAGGATCATTTACAGCAAAGTAGAACAATGCAAATATGATAGGTCTTATCAAATGAACAATGTCCATTACCTCTAAGGATAGATAAAGCTACTATGATGGCTCAATGTGTTAATTGAATACAAATTTTATAAGATCTTAGGAAAACTATGTAAATGCTCTTATCTTGCTACTTGATTTGACATGCACTTCATAAGAAATTTTAAAAAAATTAACAATATGACGTACCTATATTCCTTTTTCGACAACACTGGCGTGGCAAAATGATTACTTAGAGTTCCCAATTAAAGTGAATTGTACGATCTTGCCAAGATTTAAAAAATAGAACTCAAGCGTTTAGCCATGATATCTGGTTCAATACACTTTCTCCTTAAACCAAAACGCTATCCGATTAAGACTTGGTGTAAATCATAATAACCAGGGGTATCAATAAAGAAATGGAACATGCAAAAATCCGTCTCATAAAAGAATATGGGATATAGCCATCGGCATTTCTAATTTTGCAAGGTCAATTTGCTGATGTTGATGTAACAACGCGTTGAACCTCATGCGATACAAGGGGGAAGATGAGGTTGCCATGACGACGGGAATCCTCCTGATGCCGTTCACCTGTATCTTAGAGTCCCCAATCAGACCGCTTATGGTATCAGAAAAACAAACGCGTCAAATTCAGCCGGGGATTGTCCGTCTCGCGTGGTGTTGACTTAGGGTTTTACCATTTTTAATGTAACATCCTTACAAAATGCGAACGCTCTTCTCCCTTTGGAATAACCCCAGAAATATACACCGGCTTTGTCATGCTAGCTTTTGCCTCAATTTTGGCAAAATACTAAGAAAATATCTAGGGATTATATCGGCGTTTATTTGTTTCCAATACCCCCGCTTTGTAATAATATCAGCGCCGTTTAGAAATTGGAGCGGAATCCCGATCGCATGCGCCTGGCTCGACGAGGCGACCGAATTTTTCATTTTCGCGCGCCTTAGTTTGTTTTTCTTGTAAATTAGAAAACACATCTCATAATGGCTACATCAAGAGTGTACAGTTAACTTTGCCTAAAGCTGCCCCTAGATGGAAGAAAGTTAGTTTTTGAAGCCAACATTCTCAATTTCAATCCTTTGACTTTGTTCTTTCAAAATGGTAAATCTTCAACAACGCTTTAACATGGTATTGTTGTGTAAGAAGGATATGGGAGATGGAGAGTGGGGTTAGAAGGAGAGGGCAGGGTTTGTCAACAGTTTTGTCTTTGGTTAACCGCCGTGGACTTTCGTCACCTTCTTCCATTTGATACTGCCGCGTACAAAGTTGGAAAGAAACGTTCGTCAGGTATGTCGGTCGCAGTCTGATTTTCGACGAACGCTTTGAACAACCTCAGCCACTCTTCAACTTCGTTTTAGCAGAGGAGAGAGGACCATAGACCAAGGTCAGAGACATGGGGTACAGCGAAAAGATCGCCGACGAAGTTTGGGGGCAAATTAGCCTCTGACACTCGACGTGTGACAAGGAGCCATTAAGGTATCTACTTACATGCCGCGGCGAGTTCTGTTTGGTAGGTGATGTGGTGCTACAGGAGTGAGTAAGGAGGGGCGGGCCAGGGCGGGTCAAGAGTCAGATACTTGAGTACTTGGAGGAGTAGCGACAACACGCGTTAGAGCACGAGCCAGCTTTACGATACCCAACACGCCGGGTACGCGCATGACTTACGTTCAACCGCCCGACTCCTGCGCGCATACCTACTTGAAGTCGCTCCCAAGCGCGACTATCTCGCATTCCCCATGACCGTATCGCTACGCCTCACAGACAGCCCTCTCCGATCGCTTACCAGCCGACCGAAAACACTCTCAACATCGCCTCAGTTTCCCGCCTTTTACCTCCCACTACACATCTCCCCTGACGCACGAGGGTAATTCCATGCTGGGGATATGTATTTTGACATTAATGCTCGATGTGTGTCGCACATCTCCAAAGTAAAGAAGCACCTCGGAGCGGATCTTTAGAGTAATTTGAGCACCGGTGTGTAGCACCAAAAGCAGCGGAATGAAACCTGTCTTCCCCTGTATCACTGACATCCAAGACATCTTCACAATAAAGCACAATCTAAGGAGTCAAATGCTCTCTAAAAAGTACAAGACCCGTCTCTTTTTTTATTTGCCGAAAAGAGTAGAATTTAATGACGTTCACATTACGCAATCAGGTCACGATTTCTTTTCATTCTCTCATAAAATGCTTTATTGAAATAAAGGAAGGAGACAGAAACGGAAAATCGGGATAGGAAATCTATAGAAAAATGAGATATTTTGAAGTGTTGCAAAATGGCAAGTTGCAAAGATGATTTGAATATTCTGACTGAATATATGGAGTATTCCACGGTACCAGCAATATCGAGCATTTGCAATAGAAACTGTAGCGCTACTATTCATTACGTCGGCACTAACCGAACTCTATAAATCATGATGTTGATGGATGATGATCAGAGTAATAGTTGATAATGACGATGGTGATGATGATAGTGACGAAATTAAGGAAATGATCATGGAAACGAATTAAAGTAATTGTATTTAATTGAAAGCAATAATTATTTGTATTACTCCAATCGTATTGCCTATCATCACCTAGATCACCATCCTAACCATTATCAACATCATCATCATCATCAACAACAACAACAACATCAACAACAACATCATCAACAACATCCTCATCACCATCATCATCATCATCATCAACATCAACATCAACATTAACATCATCATCATCATCGTCATCTTCATCATTCGCTCTCCACAACTTTTCATCTCGTCACCTTCATGATTTCTCAAATCATTCTCTTTATCACCCCATCCATTATCGTCTAACATTACCTCTATCAAAATCACGATGAGGGGTTTTATTCATAGGGGAGGGGGAATGATCCTGTCCCCGCCCCACGTTATTCATTAAATCCACATCTAATATAACGCCGACACTCGTCACTCTGCATCATGTGTATTTTTGCCAGTTGCATCGTGAACCTCTTTTTGGTGGAGAAAGTATGTCATTATTGAAAATACAGTATCAAACTAACACGAGGAAAACAACGAAAATGAAACATGTTCCTTTAATATTTTCATTTTTATCCGGTTATCACCTTGGGGTGGAATTCTAAGAAAGGAGGACGCATCGCTCTGACAATTTTCAATGTGATGACTTTCGACAGTTCAAGCACAGTTGTTCTGAATACGCGGTAGCTCGTTGGTTTGCTCGTAAAATCCATTAGCTTTCAAATAAATAAGATAACTTCAAATGTTAAATCTGGCACACTTCAAATATTATTACTGTAGTATTTCAGTTTTTTTTTCTCTCCTCCATCTCCCTCCCCATGCACTCCTCCCTCTGTTTCCCCTCTTTCTCTCTTCTCTCTTTTGTCACACACACACATATACACACACACGCACTCTGCTCATTCTATCCTCATTCTTTGATGAAACTACAACTATCTGACATGTACAACCTATAAAACATCAACAGATTCAAATATCTGTCTGTATGGGATACTGCCGAATATGTAAATATAGAGTGTGCTGATTTTCTGGTGCCCTCTGCCGCCAAAAAATGGTAAGTTCTAATTTATGCATCTATTCAGGTAATTCACCTGCACCCATCCCTCGAGTTGTGATCACCTGAGATTTAAAAAAATACATTCTGATTGAGTATTGTAAATCCCCTTTAAACTGAAATGGAACATCCTTCTTCGTGTAAATAAACGTTGCTGTAAAAAGTTTGAAGTTTAAATACATCTAGTAAGTGCAAATTATTTTTATATGAGAAAACTGTATTATTGAACTGGATAATTCTAGTAAATTTACGAAGCAGGACTATACATTAGTGGCCGTTATTGTTAAAGGTGCCCACTGTGTTTCTCCCAATGCTTATACTCATTTGCTGGATAACAACACAACTGTAAGCCCGATTGTCCATGTATAAATAACCTTTTAATAATTTTATTTGGTAGCTGCAATTCAGTTATTAATCAGTCTATTTGTATGAATACTCAACATTTTAATAAAGACACAATCTCCTTTTTATTCTACCTCAGATAAATTTTGTTTGTGTAAATCAATTTGCTTTTTGCGACTTAGTATCTCGCAGATTTACCTTTTAACTGCATGTGATATCTCGGTTTAGTGATTCTGTCCAAGTAGAACTCATTCAGCATTGAGAGGGTTAATGTGAGAGATCCACCTGGGATGATGTAGGCATGTTTGATGGTCTTCTAACCCGTAACCCCGGAGCATGAAAACAGCATCACCAGGTCTCGAGTTCTTAGCCCCTGGTAGCCTGTCTGGATTGGTTTCATCACAAAAGACTTTGCTCTCTTTATCGCCCATGTTTGCTGTTTGAAATCAAGTCTTTTGACATCTTACAGGGAAACACACTCATTGCATCTAAAAGAAAAGAAGGATCTAGTGTTTTTGGTCCAGATCATCAAGTGACATAACTGTCTTCCTCTCTGGCTTATTTCGGGTTCAGTTTACTGTCTTGGAGGTATGGTGCTCTGGGGAGATGGATGAAAATATTTATGAAGGTTCATCGACCAGACTATATGATATGATGGGGCTCTTTGAAGGTAGGTATTGTGGTGTAAGTGAGGTATGAAAAAGGTGAGGCGTTGAGGTGTAGGTTGCTACCCTGGGGGACCTAGTAGGACTCCTCCTGTAAATGTTGTTGGTGTGACACACGAGCTAGCGCAGTTGGAGCGCGTATGAAATGCTTGCCGCGAGCAGGTCGATGGGTGATGGAGAGCGAGATAATAATGGAGCTCGGCGCGGCTGGCGTCCCGGGAGAGACCCAGTGGATCCCCGCTCGCTGTTCATCGTGCAAGACGCGGCACGTTTTGGGGTCTACCACCAACCGGCCCACACATCTCCTGTTGATGGGTTTTGTTGGCAAATTGTGGGCAGACTTTGTAGATTGGGTTTCAAGAACACTTCGAGCTAGAAAGCTGGAAATGGCAGGAGAGCATCGGGAGTGGCAGGCAGGCAAGCAGGCAGGCAGGCAACCTACTTCATCAAAAGGAGAACAGATAGAGTGGAAGAAGAGGAAGAGAGAAGAGTTGAAGATGGTGATGGGAGATGACACAATTGGGTGGGATACCACGTCGGCTCGTCTTCTTGCCATCTCGTGTTTCATCTTGGTCCTAACAGACCAGATGGGATGCACGTAGGTCTAGCTGTTAGCACCCCATATCTGTGTCTATACCGCTCTAAGCTGCCCCATTTCTTCTCCCTATTCCCCTCTTTCCGCTCAGCTTCCAAAATGTCATCAAAAGTTGTCGATATATCTCTTAATCCATCCAAGACTATTAAACTGATGACAAGTTTTGATAGGAAAGAAAAACAGAATTCAAGCCTTGACGTTGGATTCCTACTCAGGCAAGGGTAAAGTGATACTCTTATTATAAGAAGAATGATCAGTTGCATTACGAGTGATCCGGAGAAACAAATTGCACAAAGTTATGATAGCATTATACCAAGTCATATCATAGATAACCTCTAACACATAAGGATAAGTAAAATCTTGATTATAAAAATGGCGGCATGGTGACTGACTTAATTCAGACTGTGAAACCTTAAATTGTCAGATATTATCCTGAGATATTTGTTTCTTGTGCGCGTAGCTTGAATCAAAGTTCCAATTTGTGAACATGTTAGAAATAATTTGGGATTTTTGTTATAAATAGCATTTATGATATAGAGACATAGAGTTGGTAGCATGAGCCAAACTAAAAGCCGTATGTAAATTTAACTAGAAATTTTCACCAGAGTAATAACATAACGTTTATGATGGGGAAAACTTTCACTGAATTTACATATCAAGTGGGTCAAATTGACTAAGATCATGGTCGGCCATACGAATGATCCGTGATCATGATCAAACTTTTTCCAATGTGTACATACATGACTACCCGGAAAAAGTTTTAGTTATGTCTCATTAAAGATATTTCAGAAGGACACAGCAAAGCTCGCTGTACAATATATTTCCATAATATTGCCTATTTTATTTTAAAAGAAACCTTGTCATCTCAAAAGGTATATTTTTGCAATTTATGTGTCCAAATTTACGGATGTTTTCTCGAAGAACCCAAGGTGGAGAGCTGTTTAATGCTCATAATTATGTGGTAGGAAATCAATTTGCATAATTAGACGTTGCTATGTCCGTTAAACCTCCTGAAAATATGTGCATACCCCCCCCCCCCAAAAAAAAAAAGAAAAAAAAAATAGTGAATTTTATATAGTTTTCTAAGAGCGATATCAATTTTATTAAAAGAAGCCACCTAAATTGGAATCTCAGTAGAGTAATTATATTTTTTAGAAGAAAATAAATCTGATGAAAGATGTACTTTGCATAGCTATGAATAATAATTGTTCGTGCTCGCTGCTTTCCCTTTTAGCAGAAATAAATGAGATGTTATGGTATTTTATATAACTACACTTAAGAAAGCTATTCAAAATGATAGATGACTGTTCGGTTTTTGCGTATAACAAAATCATTTGTATTTTTTTTTAAATAGGCCGAGCTTATATTATAAAATCAAGCACTTTGTCATTAATGTATTAGACTTCTTGATACAACGGTTAGATTGTTTGGTTAAAGGCAGGATTTTATTCCCATAAGCATCAAACCGACGAGTAATATCTGCTTTGTAATCGCGGAAATACTGTCCACTCATAACTACTGCAGTGATGGCTACGCATTCTACGTCTCGAGAACACATCACTAGTATACCTTAGGGTCTATATGTAAAAGAAAAACATACTAAAATATTTATATTATTAGTGTTATTATGGGCAGTAATTGCCAAACATCGAATTTAGCCGCAAAGCATAATTAGCACGACAAGCATATATTTTGCAGCAAAACTTGAGGCGCACTTTGATGCGACAGGATTAATATAACGTGCCATGTTTCTCTCGATAATCGTGTCTTCTGGGCTTGACTCTATTTTGTTCTTTCTTTCTTGAAAAAATAATGTTTAACCCTGTCACTTCAACATACACAGGATTAATGCAATACTTTCAGTAAATGGAAGTTTGGTTTCATGGTTATGTCAGGGTTAACCACACTATGATAATGTTACATTTTTGTTCGTGAATATACACACACTATAAGAAATAAGGGTGCAATTGGGGTGCATATTTGCATCCACCTACGCGTATTTTGCAGAGGGTGCTGTTATTGTAGCAGACTTGTACCTGTATTTAGTGTTTAGGATGAAGTGGGTTAACCACAAAAGTATTGCACTGTAAGCAGGAGATTGCGTGACTAAGAATCACATATAGAAACATTGTTCATCAAACTGCTACTATGCGGGTACAGAATTGTATAAAGGGTTAGAAAGAGATTCTTAAAATCCGACCCTCGAATAGCAAATATTAAGGGTGCTCTATCGATTAAGAACAGAGCTTACATTTGGGAGAAGTTGCACAAAAAACGGACCAATAGAACTGGTCCCCCTTTTCAGTTGACTGGCTTCAGTATAGAGAAAGGGGAACACCAACACAAAACAAATGGTGGCCGGCTCAAACCTCCGCACTCCACCCAGCACAGTATGATTGTAACAGTCCAGTTTAACCTCCTATAGCCAAATGGACTGGTGATGGATAATAAGACGAAGAATGAAGATGAGAAGGGGGGCTTTAAGAAGGGCTGGCATGGGCCCCGGGGCGTGCTTATTAGAATACAGAAGGAGTGTATGTAGAGCCCGAGGCCAATTCGAGCGACTTAGCCCGATTAGTTGGGTCCTACAAAATCCTCTTGCTTCAGATTAGCTTGGGCAAAGCATTAGTAGAGGGATTTGAAGAACACTTGTTGGGCTTCGACCAGAAAAAGAAAAGAAGTAGAAACATTGAGAGAGGAGAGCGACCAGCTAGCTCATTGGTAAAATTAAACTATGATATAATATAATATGAAATTGGTCGTTCCTTAAAATTGGATGGAAGGAGGGGGCAGTCCAAAGGGTAGCTGCCCCCTACATCTACACTGGTATAGAAATATGTATATCTCATTAAGTACCATTTATCGAGTAACAATCAATCTTTCTTATATTAAGGACTCAATCATTCAATATATCTAAATCTTCTACACTGCCCACCTGCCCTTTCAAACGTTTTCTTTAATTTCATATCGGTTACTGATTGTCTATTGTTGATGCTGCTGCTAAAGTAACATTTTGTTCAACGTCACTTTAAACAATTAAAATTTTAGAACATTTTAGTTTGCTTAATTACCCGCACATTATCAATACAATGTAAAGGAATTAAACATCTGCACTAATGACATTATTGCACAAAGTGCACAATAAATATTTTTTGTAATAGCTATTGATTATGATTAAAGATTTTTTAAAACCCAGTATGAGTGGACTTCAGCTTTTAAAATGGGTGAAGTAGAATGAAACGCATCTATCTCAATGATACTTCATAATAAGTGCATACATGCTGATATTCCGATATAGTGCGTGATAATTAGAGAATATTATTAGTATAATTGTAAATGATTCATGATCACTCTTTATTATATTCAATTCATTATTAAAAGTGAAGTACTGAATATATCAAGTCGTTTCTTCACACCCCGCCCCTCTTTACACTGATTCCAAATTCCCTTGTTGCCCCCCATCCGTTGCGGAGTTACCGGCTGCAGCCCCTAATCAGTGTGTACCCTCTATTGTAAGAATTTGTCCAGTAATTACTCTTACTGGTGAAACATCCCATACAAGAGAAAATTCTTTCTGATGTAATCATTCTATGGATAACCTTTGGGATTCACGAAGCGCTGAGTGGGTTGTAGAGATTGAGCAAACTTTAGAAAAGGAACGGAGATTAGTGAATCAATTTGTTGTAAAATACAGAGCATCTTTTTGTGCACCACGAATAAGTACTTTCTAATGATTATGTTCAACTGAAATATGCAGAGGCGTGGGTCATAGTGATTAGGCATGTTGGTCGTAATATAAATACCAGTACAAACATTTTATCGTGTGATTTGCAAACAGTATTACTTTTGTCAATATGGCTTAACATGGACCATTGAATATTGTAACCCCAGAGACAGTATGTACACATTAAGAACGGATAAAATTTGATCAGCCTTTTGTAACTGGAAAGACGAGATCTGAAATTCGTTTCATAAACTGATCTTTAACAAAATAATGAATCAAAATATGTAACCAACATCCAATTTCCATAAAGATTAAACCTTTTCATGTATCCCTGTCTGACGTTTGAACGCTTTACTTCGACATACATTTAAAACAAAAATCAATCGTGTTCTCCTACATGTTAAAAATATGTAATCGATTCAGAGATTGAAATATTAGTTGAAATTTATCGTTTTTAATTCAGTTACAAATCGAATTTTAGTATTAAATTACGTGATTCTAATCCATTATATTAAATTTTATAGTTAAAGAATATATAATTTTCCTTTTGGTATAGAGATATCCTTTATTGCTCTCTCAACAGCAGAACTCTGTCAAGGGTCAGTGAACGGATGGGTATTAAATCTTCTGCTCTCGTGGATATGAATAGATAGTAATTATAATGTCATTAATTTTCATCTGAATCTTCACCATATCTCAACTAACAGAGCTCATTGTCTCCTTATTAAGGTCTTTATTGTTTGTATACCACAGCCTATTTCTTTATAATTTGTTTGTCAATATCTCCTAAGGTTAAAAGAAACCAAGTTAAGATGATGTTGATGTTATTTATATAGGACTCTAACTTAATAACAGGCTTGGTAACAATGTAATAATGGCATTGTATGTAGACATGGCGACCCAATTCAACTAGAGTTATTGGATAATGACCTATCTGCACTACAGTGGTATAGGGCCTGCCATCATGGTAATTCTGAAAAGACATGATAAGGCTCACTGTACCATGATAAAGCCTATCATTGCATCATAAATCACAATCAGTGACAACAGCCAGCTAGAGAACTATAGCGATATTATGGGACTTGAATATAAACCAGCACTGCTATTGAGGCAATTTTACCAAAGTAATATGAGAATTGTTTCAGGTAGTATATCTAAACATTGGTTTAAATTCCTTGATGCTGATGAATTTCGCGGTACAGTATATGGCTTCTTAGCAACTTTTAAACAAATCAGGGATTTTTGTGTCCTGTAAATGTAATTTTCTTGCTTAAATCACTGGAAAAGCATTAAGGTGTATTATGTTCAATACGTGTAAATCTGACGAAGAGAAAAAGTCACCTACTTATGCTGCGTTTCAATAGCTAAAGACGAAAATTAGATGTTAAGGAATCCATGAGGGGATAATTACAATTACATTACCTCATCCTGTTATATTCCTTTGATAATACAACTATACAATACCATTTTTTCATTAAAAAAACAGTCATGAGTAACCTTGCTTACTCTACAACGATTACGTGGCCAAGAATGGCAAGGAAAGAGTTCATTGCTCTTGTAGGGGAAAAGCGGGAAAGAGATACACTTATGATGTTGTTCTAAGCCCAAGTCATTTGCTAAGGGGGAGGTAGGAATTAGGTGATTTGTCAAGCACCACGTTGATCCTATACCTAGGCGTTTCCTTCCTAAGATACTCAACATTTGTTTTCTCAAAGGTTCAAGATAAATACATTGGTTAGGAGCTAAACATAAGAAAGTCACTACCCGCGTGTGATAGGTGCATTGTAAACTTGTCATTGCCCTTGGTAGATGTGCTTTAAAGATCCCTTTAGACTTGATAACATTAAAAACAACGATCCTCATCTTGATCATGAACGGAGTTGCCAGTCTTTCATCGAATTGCATAATTCAGAATAAGAATAAAACACATTCATGTCTTGTAGTAGATGTTTGTAAGATATATTCTAACTAAAGGCCCGGTCACACAGCCCTCCACGGGCGTATCGCGGCCGAATCACGGCCAAAAATTTCTGCCCGTGAAGCAGACGCTGTTGGACGCTTTGAGGTCGCGATAAAGACGCGATACAGCCGTACTTTACCCGTCGTTACACGCGGTAAGAAATTCACACGCGGTTGGCCGCGCGAAAAAGTTTTGGGCTGCCCAAAAATTTAAGGCCCGGTCACACAGCCCTCCACGGGCGTATCGCGGCCGAATCACGGCCAAAAATTTCTGCCCGTGAAGCAGACGCTGTTGGACGCGTTGAGGTCGCGATAAAGACGCGATACAGCCGTACTTTACCCGTCGTTACACGCGGTAAGAAATTCACACGCGGTTGGCCGCGCGAAAAAGTTTTGGGCTGCCCAAAAATTTAGACCGCGGGTAATCGCGGGCGGTACACGTGGTACACACGCGGTAAAGACGCGGTACAGACGCGGAACGAACGTGCTAGGACGTGCTACGGCCGCGGTTAGGACGTGGTTACACGCGGAATAGGACGCGAAATTTTAGCGGGTAATCGCGGGTGGAGCACGGTCATAGCACGTTTGTTCCGCGTCTGTACCGCGTTGTTATCACGTGCATTAGCGTGTGTACCGCGTGTAAGCGTGGTAGGCCGCGGTACCGCCGCGCTTTACCCGCGATAAGGACGCGGAACAGTCGCCGGCGTCTGTTCCGCGGGCATACCACGGGTAAACCGCGGGTAAGCCAATTTTGCACATTTTCCACCACGGGCAACCGCGGGCAAAAAAAAAAATCGCGAAATTTTACCCGCGATACAGACGCGAAAGGCTGTGTGACCGGGCCTTTAGACCGCGGGTAATCGCGGGCGGTACACGTGGTACACACGCGGTAAAGACGCGGTACAGACGCGGAACGAACGTGCTAGGACGTGCTACGGCCGCGGTTAAGACGTGGTTACACGCGGAATTGGACGCGAAATTTTAGCGGGTAATCGCGGGTGGAGCACGGTCATAGCACGTTTGTTCCGCGTCTGTACCGCGTTGTTATCACGTGCATTAGCGTGTGTACCGCGTGTAAGCGTGGTAGGCCGCGGTACCGCCGCGCTTCACCCGCGATAAGGACGCGGAACAGTCGCCGGCGTCTGTTCCGCGGGCATACCACGGGTAAACCGCGGGTAGGCCAATTTTGCACATTTTCCACCACGGGCAACCGCGGGCAAAAAAAATATCGCGAAATTTTACCCGCGATACAGACGCGAAAGGCTGTGTGACCGGGCCTTAATAGAGGAAGGAGACGAAATTTCTTGATAACGCTTAAGGCCCGGTCACACAGCCTTTCGCGTCTGTATCGCGGGTAAAATTTCGCGATTTTTTTTTGCCCGCGGTTGCCCGTGGTGGAAAATGTGCAAAATTGGCTCACCCGCGGTTTACCCGTGGTATGCCCGCGGAACAGACGCCGGCGACTGTTCCGCGTCCTTATCGCGGGTGAAGCGCGGCGGTACCGCGGCCTACCACGCTTACACGCGGTACACACGCTAATGCACGTGATAACAACGCGGTACAGACGCGGAACAAACTTGCTATGACCGTGCTCCACCCGCGATTACCCGCTAAAATTTCGCGTCCAATTCCGCGTGTAACCACGTCTTAACCGCGGCCGTAGCACGTCCTAGCACGTTCGTTCCGCGTCTGTACCGCGTCTTTACCGCGTGTGTACCACGTGTACCGCCCGCGATTACCCGCGGTCTAAATTTTTGGGCAGCCCAAAACTTTTTCGCGCGGCCAACCGCGTGTGAATTTCTTACCGCGTGTAACGACGGGTAAAGTACGGCTGTATCGCGTCTTTATCGCGACCTCAAAGCGTCCAACAGCGTCTGCTTCACGGGCAGAAATTTTTGGCCGTGATTCGGCCGCGATACGCCCGTGGAGGGCTGTGTGACCGGGCCTTAAGAGCACGACAGTTTATTCTGATGTATACAAAAAGAATTCTGGAAGTGCAGCGGTGAATGCTTGTATCATAAGAGAAAAAAATCAGTAAATTTATCGTAGTATACTTCGACTACAACTTCACGCATAATTTTCTGTTACCATCATCGAGCAAAGAATCTTCTGTCTGAAAAAAACCTTGGGAATTATATTTCTAATTTAAGGCGGAGAATAATATATAAATATACTGGTCGACTCGTGGAGTAAACACGGCTGCGGTGAAAGTGTGAGCTTCTGTTATATATTTTTCTGTAATCAAAACAAAGAGAAATAGTTTTCTAAACCGCTTTCTTGTTGACATAATACTATCAAAATCTTTATTTGTAGTCCAAAATATTGACTAGATTTTCTCACGGTAATGCATGGTAAAATATGAGGGGAGACAGAGATCATTTCAAAAAGTATTGTTGACACAATAGTATTTAACCTTTTTTGTGGTACCTGTTATATGACTATTACAATTTATTAACTTCCCACGCCCTTGCATGATTAAATGAAAGAGGAAGAGTAAATATTAGAGGCGACAGATATGTGGTTGTTTCAGTATGTGGTATCAGCATTAGACGGTAGCTTTATCATACACCATGTATAAGCGAATAGAAGCCGCCACTAGCAAGAGCATGCAGGTGTGTAAAGTCTAAAAGCTCTCTTGATTGGTCAAATGTAATAGAGAGATTAACCACTCTTGCTGACGGTTCGTCGCTTCTCTATCGCGCTCTCTGATTGGACGCCTGCAGCTAACACACCGGCGACGTAATTGACAAGTGACTTTTCTCTTTCCCTTTTCTTCGCTTGGACGGACAGTACGAGACGACGCACACACGTCGCAGACATATACACAAAACCGTGCCCTTGTTAAATCACACATATCCTAAAGACAGCGTTCGGCGTAGGAAGTCGGTCAACTCAAATCGCTCTGTGAAGAATATTTGCTACATCTTCTCTCGAAGATTGTTATTTCTTTTGAACATTATTGCGCTTTACTCGTCTTATTCTACCGGCGATATTGCCGACATTTCATTGGCTACAAATTGCCAGGGAGATCTCCGCCTTGGTATTTAGCAAGAAGTACTTTAAATTTCATGCACATTCATCGGAAAATGGTGAAGCTGGAATATATGGAGAAGGAGATGAATGCCAGCCTGCCCCCTCCTCACTCTACTCCGGCTCCACCGCCGCTTCACAGGAGCAAGGGGTTGTTTTCAGTGGAGAGCATGTTGTCACCCAAGGAAGGGGGCACCATCAGGCGCGACCATCATCACCCTCATCATCATCTTCTTCAACATCGACACACTCCTCCCCATCTCCATCATCCTGTCATGACCAAGATACATGAGCCCATCATTAGAATGGAGTCGCCTCCCTCCAATCAGACTTCCATCACTGAATCCGAGGGTGACGAGGAAGAGGAAATGGTGAATGAACAGGACATTGATGTGGAACATGACCACAAGAATGATGAGGAGCAGAAAATGAGCGACGTTGAGACGGACAGTGATAAAAAAGACGAGAATGATGGTGAGAAGGAGAAGGAGAAGGAAGAGGGAAATGATGAGGAGAAGAAAGATGATAAGGACGGTAACTCGACTACGAACAGTGTGCCAAGAAATAAATACGGTGAGAAACCTCCATTCAGTTACAATGCTCTTATCATGATGGCTATTCGCTCAAGTCCAGAGAAAAGACTAACTCTAAATGGTATCTATGAATACATCATGACAAATTTCCCATATTATCGTGAGAATAAGCAGGGATGGCAGAACTCTATCCGTCATAATCTGAGTTTGAACAAATGTTTTGTGAAAGTCCCTCGACATTATGACGATCCAGGCAAGGGAAATTACTGGATGCTGGATCCCTCAAGTGATGATGTCTTCATTGGCGGTACCACGGGGAAGCTGAGGAGGAGAACGACAGCAGCTTCTCGTAATCATCGCCTAGCTCAGCTAAAACGAGGAGTTCCTTACATGCATGGTGGTTTCCCGTTTCAACTAAGGACTGATAAACCGTATCACATGTATTGGCCATCGGGACCCCTTCTACCTTACCCACACCCGGCACACCACAACCATCCCGCACTCAGGTACGACATGTCTGGTTCAGCCGCCGCCGCTGCGGCAGCAGCAGCCATCACGGCCGAGCGACTCTCCGCAGAGCGACTCGCAGCGACAGGTGCAACGGGGCCATGCGACCCTGCCTCTCTGTTCCCGGGCAGCCACCCGCTACCCAAACCCATTCCCGGTCATGGTTTCTCGGTGGAGCGGCTTCTCAGTCAACATGATTCACCTTACAGCGTATCTCCAACTGCACGGTTAGCTTCTCCTAACTCAGCCATGGCCGTGGCAGCAGCTGCCGCAGCTGCAGGGTTCGTTTGCTCCGGGCTCCCGCAACTTCAGGTGAGCACATCGGGTGAAAGCCCAACCTCTGGTTGCTGCTATCCTCATCTATCTTACTCACAACCTTTTCAACCTGGTTCATCGTATGCTGACCTCTACTCTGCTGGGCTAGCTCATCGACTACCTGTGTTCCCTCCCGGGATGCTACCCGTCTCGGCTATGCCTCAAGCTCCGCCTATTCACGGCAAGTAAATAACCCCTACAAACTTATTCAGGACTTGCAATATTGACATAGTGACTCTATCAAACTATTCATGCAATTTGGAAAGAAAAGTTGCTTTCATATTGTATTCATGCATGAAATATATCAGTGATACAAACTATAATGTTTTCAAAAGTATGTAATTGCTGCCATCTTCACAGTTCTCATAATAATAATAATTGTATACCTGTAACATGCATGGGCCATGAAATTGTATTTAAAACAAATATCACTTAATTCTATTTCGGTCATTCTAACCACATCACTAATCTATGAGGTTACTATGGTATAACTGTAACAACCGTATTGCATGCGTCCAATCGCCATGCAGTTCTGAAGGAATTGTTTATGGTGTGAATATAGAATCTAATGATGCAAGAATATGCACACCATTGTCAAAGTTACATCGTATATCCTATTTATACCTTCCCCATAAACTCTATGAACTCTCATGATATTTGAGAAAAGGAGTAGGGTCTATGAAAGACAAATCTCAACAGTTATTATTAATGATGTTTTCAATATAACATCCACCATGTCTAAGGTCGCTTAAATTAATGCTCATTGCTTCTCATTACTTTGTATTATTTCTTTCAAATAATTAAATTGATGGAGACAAAAATATGGTCACAAATTTTTTTCTGTAATAATTGTTACTAAAGGTTGAAATATTACAGTCTGTCTCATAGAGCGAAGATCAGCCAGATGTGCATTTAAAACAAAATCTATTCGGCTAAATAATTCACATTTTTATCTCAGCGAAGGAATTGTTTATGGTGTGAATATAGAATCTAATGATGCAAGAATATGCACACCATTGTCAAAGTTACATCGTATATCCTATTTATACCTTCCCCATAAACTCTATGAACTCTCATGATATTTGAGAAAAGGAGTAGGGTCTATGAAAGACAAATCTCAACAGTTATTATTAATGATGTTTTCAATATAACATCCACCATGTCTAAGGTCGCTTAAATTAATGCTCATTGCTTCTCATTACTTTGTATTATTTCTTTCAAATAATTAAATTGATGGAGACAAAAATATGGTCACAAATTTTTTTCTGTAATAATTGTTACTAAAGGTTGAAATATTACAGTCTGTCTCATAGAGCGAAGATCAGCCAGATGTGCATTTAAAACAAAATCTATTCGGCTAAATAATTCACATTTTTATCTCAGCGAATCCTCCAGAGATCTCGACAGTTTAACGGGTATTTTGTTTTAAAGTACCTTTCATTTTTAAAACCATATTTGACAATCATTTTCTTCTCGTGCCAATTTTGCCAACATGACTTAATCATTTATTCCCTTTTGCATATTAATATTTGAATAGTAGATCTGTAGTAAACTCGAATGTTGAATGCTGTATTAAAATTAATGTAGATTTTATTTTCACTACCTTGACAAAAAAAAAAGTGTATCCAATAGTTCTGTAATCTTTCGTAACGTGAACATGTTTATTTGTTTATTTCTTCGGATGCAAAGAATAGCTATGTAAGTTTCAAAGAGATAGAATATTTTTTTGGAATTTTCATTTAATTTATCAGCATTTTGGATGTGCTTTGGGGGATAAAATTCGATGTGGCTAAATTGAATAATGTACATATCGCTTGATAGGGATATTCTTCGGGAATTTATGTTCTTTTTCTGGACTTGATGTGTTGTGAAACATTTTAGACCAGGCAATTTTTAATCTAAACCAGATATGATAAATGTTATTCAGACAATCAACATTATTTTGTACTATTGTGACAATCAGTTTAAATACAACTCTATGATGTTTAAATGTATACTTTGATTATACCAAATATTAATTTCAGTAACTTTTCACGGTATGACAATCAGAATGAATACGTGTATTTTTAATCATAATTTGAAACTTTTTGTTGTGGTTGTAAAATACTTGGACTTAATGCATGTGCGGAATCGTCGACAAGATTTTGACCACTTATTTTTTAAATTGACTTTAAAGTTTAAATCTTTATCTTGCTGCTATGTTAGCAGTCTCTAAGAATATACAGGTGCAATATATCAATTTTGTTTTGTTAGTTGTATAGAATGTCTTATTGCATGAACCATGATGGCATACAGCTTTGTGGGCAGATAAAACAAATGATCATTATGTTGAAGAGACTTGTTTGATCTTTATATTCGTTTGATCTATTTTTTCGGTGCGATTTTATGATGTGAATTAATTTCAACCGATTGTGTATTTGTTTAACTGGATGATAATCTTCAGGTACAAAATTTATAAGTATTTTGTAAATCTAATATTATGATAGATTTGTGATAATTGAATTTTTAAGCTGGCTTTAAACTTCGGTACATCGAATTTAGAAAAGTTCTAGAAACTATATTAACATTTAGGGTGCGTGGGCTCCCTTGTGCTTTTCCTTCTTTCATTCTTTCTTTCTTTCTTTCTTTCTTCGTTTCCAGGATAGGTGGTTTCTATTTTTGTCTCGATTTGCAGTTAAATACTGGTTTTATGATCACTCTTCTAAATATATAGTTTGTTATTATTTTGGAATGGTTAGTTAACGATTCCCTTCATGAGACTATGTGAGAGTTTATTCAGTGGTTATTTCCAAAACAGTTCATTTTTCTTCATGGTGATGAGTATTTGTAATAGATATTGTAAATTATATGTGTGTTATTGAGCGACAATCAAAAAAGAAAACGTTGTATAAAAACCGATATGAAACATTAAAAACAAACAGATTCATTGAATGACAATTGTTGTGAAATAATTTGATTGATTTCATGTATATTAACTGGTGATTGCGTCTGATATGATAAATTATGATTGCGATGGATCATGATGGTGAAGATTTGCAAATAGATAGATAAATAAATACATTATTATCACGGCTTATTTATGTTTATGATTGTTACTATGAATTATGATGATGGTATGATGATGATAATGCTGATGATGATGTTGATGGTGGCGGTAATTATGATGGTAGTAATGATAAAGATGAAGTTAATAATTTTAATTTGCAAAAGTATAAATGATTGTGATGGTATGGAAAATGGAAGTATTCAAGATTATGAATGAAAGCGATGATGAATGTCAGAGGTGGGAATAACAGTTGATGAGATAAAATTTAATTGATGGATACAAGCTAGAATTAGCTAATTTGAACCAAACTTTTAGAATGCACATGTCAAACAGTACTTGCATTAATCGCCCCAATTAATTTTATGATAACAACAAATTGTATAATTGAGATGTTATTATTGCGGTAGATAGTACAAAATATATATTTCACTTAATATACACTTCAAGTGAATTAAGTAAATGAATAACTACACTCTTTAAACTGTCAAGAGAAAGAATTACGTTTGTTTTCTTCCCAAACCGATCGTGAAGCAGTGCATTATTATGTGGGTCAAACAACTTACGATTTACAACTGCTCAACTCCTCAATAGGTTCCTTACCAACAGAAAATGTACTTCAAATCGCTATTGAAATGTAAACCTTAAATTGACCAATTTTCGTTTCCACAATCCCGCCCTTCGGGTGTTTAACACACTTGTGAAATTATTGAAAGAGGGGCAGAGCAGGACATTTTGTTGAGGTGTATTTAGAAACAAACACGCCCTAAGAGAAGTGGCGATGCGCGTTTAATCCACGTTAACAAGTTTTAACAACACAAGCCTTAGCAAGGAGGCACTTATACGGGCTTCGCTCGGCGCTAGCAGGGTGATTGCAGGTCTAGTCATACAAGAAAAGACACTAACCCCTCTCCTTTTCTCCCCTTTCAAGGCATATCCTAATTGAATCGCGACTCGGACATAAACTGTTTCGTTACTTCAAAGCTCCGTTTCACATTCAATGCTTAATTATGTTTAATTATTGCAGCAAATACGAAGGAGAGCAGTGTCAAATACGAGTTATATAATCATATTCGATAGGGCATGTTGTATTGTATTTGGAGTATTAGATTCATATGAACATACAGGGTCATGACTCCATTGGCTTATATGCATACCGTAATATTTCATCTGATGCCTGTTTTGCAACTCGTGTGAGACACATTGTCTTAACCCGTAAACACTCGCTCTGACATGCCTTCTTAGTTTCCTTCTCAGGTGTATCAATATCTGATTGGGATGAAAGAAACAAAATAATTTAAAGAAGAATATAAAGAGGGAGAGAGGAGGAGGGAATGAGATTAATACCTCCTTCAAGACTCATTACTTAAACATTTAGATTAATTTGAGAATGGCAGAGTTACTCTTGAATGCAATGGAGGGCAGAGGTGAAGCTAATAGAAGCAACATTGAAATGCAACATTGAAAAGGGAACAAAATACGTCTACTCAACAAATGGAGTCTCCTGTATCCTTGCATATTCACAGCATGTTTACAACTCGCCTCCTCCTCCTTCTTCTTCTTGTTTTAACCTGTTTTTTTAACTTCTTCTTCTTCTTCTTCTTCTTCCTCCTCCTCCTTCTTTGTTTATACATGTACTTCCACTTGCAACCGAAACATGACAAATGAACATTAAGATGAACGTTCCAAAAGGATAAGCAGATACAAAAAATAAATAAATTGTAATTCAATTTAGAATTCGAATATTTGTTTGTTAAAACATGGCTTCATCTTTTTTTAAATAATTTTATGATTGATTAAGAATCAACAAAACTAGAAAGCGAGAGAATTATTGAAACGTGTAATAATGTTTATGAAAGGAGCTCCATGATCGAGGTTTCTTCTATTTCAAATTGAAATAAATGAAATGAGAACTTTTAATATGATATCAGATATCTGAATATTTAAAACTACCTTCAGAAGTTCAGACACTTTCATAAATAAAAGTAATGTACAACTGTCTTACTGTGATAATATAGGCGGAAATATAGTTTTCGATTGATTGATTGATTTTATGTACCAACAGCAATACAGTAATACATTTCTTACAATGTGTTTACATATACAAGAAGATAAACTATGGAAATCCTTTCATAAATTCCCACAGATGTCATACGAATGACAGGAATTGACGTACAAAGTACGAATGCATAATGTATTCAACGTTCTATCTTTATTGCAATGAATGTATTCCTCATTTAAATTCTGCTAAAACGAAATTCAAAGTTTAATTTCAAGACTGACTGATAATTTAGCATTCACTTTGATGATGATGATGATGATGACATTGTATGGCGCATTTTCAAATCAAAAACAAATTTTCTTACGAAATCCAGGAATCTTTTTAACTTATTTTAGAGAGTTCAATTTTCTTTAATATGAAGTATTATGAAGTCTAATGCGTTTTAGACATTAAGATTGTAAATGTTTTATAGAGGTCAATCGGGGAAAAAACATACTGATGAGAAGAAGTCGGTGGAAAACGTCATAACGGAGAGAGGGAGAAAAAGAGAGACAGAGAGAGAGAGAGACAGAGAGAGAGAGGTGGTGGTGGTAGACTAATCGTGTTGTGAGATGGCGCTATACCAAGCCTTCTTTCTCTCTTTTTGTTTACATTTTTTAAATCGAATACAATAAAGGAAGAAACGAACACGGTTCACTTGCTTTGTATCATGTTTCTTTTCAAAGAACGACAACCGGTCCTACATTATCATTACATAATATTTTAGGTTGTGAACCATTGTAATGTATCTTTTCTTCTATTTTCACTTCTAACTGGACTTTGTAGTGCTCTCCCTCTCTCTCTTTCTGTCTCTTCGCGTCCCTCTCTTACTTTGTCATTCTCTTTAACAGTACTATGTAATCATGAGTCTGTTTGTTTTTGTTTTGAAGGTTGTTGCAGGATTTACATTAGACTGTTCCTGAAAGCCAAACTAATCTTTGATAGAGCGAATGTTTCCATAACTTCACACAAAAACCCGGAATTGTATTTGTTTGCCGTTTTGTTATTTCTTTCTTTCTCGTTTCCGAGGTTCCATGCCAAATAATTTCTGTGCACCTTTAGATAAAAGCGTCCATCGCTTCAGTAATATCTCCTCATCCGCATCATGATCAGCATTGAAATCTCTCGGTAAAGATTCCGTATTTACGTTCAGGGCTTTTTCTAATATCGGGAAGCTTCTTTCAATTAAACAATGCTCCTCGAAACAAAGAACAGAGAGTGGGGAAAATATCAGATGTTCTTGAATGCCTTGGAAACTGTTTTAGTGAGAAATAAAGCAAAGTTTGCAAGCAAATCCTGTCTGTATGTCTCGCTTGATTGTAGGCTATTGATGGGAAGGAAGTATTGTCAAAACCGCCAGGGTTCCAATAAGCTGACTACGATCAAAAGAAGATGTGCAGTGTAACTGATAACCGTAACTAGAACTCAAAACCATGAAGTAACAATTATTCTGTAGGATTCGCTTATTATGGGAATTATCGGTTTTGCTCTTTTAATTATAATTTGAATTATTGACCTTAAACTTTAGAGAGGTAACATTTAAAGGGAAGTAATTAGACGCTTTACTGGTATAATTATCCTTGTTAATTAGACATGCTTTGGTTATTAACTATTTAATGCCGAATTTTATCGAAAGGGATAGTTATATTAATTTGACATATTCGGATGGAATCTTATGTCTGGGAACTCTGCTTCACAGGGTATATATAGATGATGAAAGGAAACAGGAAATACAGAACAGTAGACTTGTCATGATGAATAGACATGTAGCACAACAACATGTTTGAGTCTGTTTACTTCCCTTGATCATATATATTTTCCAATACTCCCTCATCCATTTTCTGAAATCATCAAAGTAAAATCTAAATCGAGTCATCAATGCTAAGAATTACATCTAAATCACCATTTCTTTTCATGGGCTAGTATAGGTGTTGATAGCATTACAACAGAAACAAAGCACTAACATTATGAAAATGCATCCTGTATGTTATTCTTGATGTGACCATTACTAGTTTCACGTTATCTTCCAGTCAATTTTGATGAAGGCTGATTAGAAAATAACACTGAAGATCTTCTTTCAACTTTCCTGAATTTATTTGTATGTTATATGAACACCGTCCTCTCTAGGACTTGACTTGTGTGTGACTAACTTTCCTTCATCTCTTTCTCTCTCTATCTCTCTGTCCCTGTCTCTGTCTCTGTCTCACTCTCTCTATCCTTCTCTCTGCCCTCCCTTATACACACTCTCTCATCCTCCATTCCCCTCTCTTATTCTCTTGGAGTATTCATTATTTTGAACTCTGATATCTAAGGGGATGTAGTTATTGAACAATTCGAATAATTTTCACAATAATAACACCTTATTAACAAGATTCTAGAAAGTGAATACAGTCAAACAGATTGTTCTGTTAAAACGTAACTTTACTCTTTACCTTTTATTCAAATCCATCCTGTTCATGCATGATGTTCACGTTATCTGAGTACAACTCCAGATGAGGCCTATATACAAATGATTAATCATACTTCATCCATATATGTTTTTGATCGCTTTATTATTTCATACGTTCAAAATTTACAATAACCGAATGTTCTCTCATAATATTAGTTTCTCCTCCCATAAATCAGTATCATTCTACTTTTGACCCCTCACGCCGTCTCATTTGTTACAAACTACCGAGTTGGTCTGACTCTAGTTTGACATTCATGTCTGAGCCAGGGTTAAATTTATCGTCATTGGTGTAGTTGAGACAAATTGCGACTGAAGACAGTGATTTGTGACATGTCTTTGAACACAGATCACTGGGTTGCAGAGAGGACTAGATTACTATGCAGCACTAGTACGGAACATAAAAACAACTATGATTAGATGTTTTGATAAAAACGAATGGAACAGCAACAATGACGAATGGGGCATTACAATAAGGAAAAATGGGTGAAAGAATAAGAAAAGGAACGATGACAAAATACTGCAGAATAGTAAACAAATGGAAAATATGTTTTTTTTTCTTTCTTATTGAACTATCAGAAGTATCAAAGATAATATTTGCTTTAGAGGGTTTAACGAAATATTAATCTTTGGGAACTTTTTTGAACATCTGTAAACCAATGAAAACAATTATATAGTGAAATGTTCTATAAAATTGACATTGCCAGGTGATTATGGCAATTAAACCCCATTGCTTTTATGAAATACAATCATTAATGTGACGATGTGTGCATCAAACCATAATAGCGAAGGACATCTTATACATATATGTTTAACAATATTTTAAAATTATGGAGAGAGTAAATATTAAATGTACGGCTCACTTCATGTTAGTCAATGTTGTTATTAATGCGGTGTGCGCAGTGAGAATGGGCCAACATTGTTCAAATCAAGGCATTTAAATAGAAAAAAAATTGTCAACGGCTCTGTTTATTTTTCTCACGGTTTATATCGAAAATATTACGTACATTCAAAATCGAACAATGTTGGTAAAAGTGTATTGATCAAAATCCGTTAAACTTCTATTTTACACCAAAATATGTATCAAGAAATTATTTATTTTCAAAAGTTGACGTATTTTATGAGGCAATGACCTGAAGGGAAATTGCTTACATGGGAGAAAAAGAGGTTAACAAAATCTTCTAAAGATCGTTACAGTTTTTTCTTTCTTTTGAAAGTAAGTATTTAAAGAATACGAGGTACGTGTTGTATATTATGACAACTCTAGTGGCGGTAGGATGCTAAGAGGATACAGAAACAAACCCTCTGTCAACGGGAGAGGCTTGATATCACATTAAGAACCAAGTCAGATTCCATATTCTAGATTCTTTATCCTTACAATTCAGTTGGTCCACTTTCGGGTACTCTTTGCTCTTGATTTTTTATTCAATCTTGAATGATTGAAATGTCTTCTTTTTAGTTTATATAAAATATTACGAGGTGTTTTACATCACCATATTAGCCTTCTGTCTCCTTTGTGATTGCATTCATTGATATTCTTCAACTCTTTAAATCTCATCATGTCCTTGTTCTGGTTCTCGTTTTTTATTACTGATGATTAAACTATCGATTTCTACTTCTACTATTGGAGTTACTGTTCAAACTAAAACGCCTTTCATGACGTCTTTACTGAACAAATACTGCAGATATTATAATAGCCTTGTTACTATGTGCCTCAGCGGTTCTACGACACATGCTTCGGTGACTATTTATTCTCCTTGGTAAATGTCTAATTCTAAACAAATCTTAAACTCTAATCCTGGACATATCAATATATCAAACCTTAGACCTTACCTCAAACCTAATCGCAACTATATACATTTGACAAAATAAAGCATGGAGCAAAATGTTGCCGCTGCATGTATCGGATCACCGCCTCAATTCCTGCCCGTTGTCTGATATTCTAGAAGATAACTCTTAAACACCACACATCGAGGCCTTATACTGCAAGTGTCGAAAGGTTTCAGAAATACAAGTTTATCCTGTTCAGCTTTTCGGCAGAGACATGCAGCTGCCAGAAATCATTTACTCGAAATTCACATTATAAAGATATGATGTTAGATATGGAATCAATGGAAAACAAGAACGCAGTAGCAGCCAGGTGGTATTTTATTATCTTTTATTTGCTCATTACTCCGAATCACAAAAACAAAATAAATACACTAAATATGCCGGTATCTTGCTATTCATTAGCAAAATGTATCCACTGCTCATGTATCTATAGGCACATGATAAGCAACGTTATGTTCATGAAGCCACGGGTCTGTATAGAAAATGAGGAAACTGTTCTTTTCTTTCGAATTTCCATGAGTTTTCTGTTGTTGATTAAACTTGCTTTACGCAGTGTATTTTTACGATTGTCGTAATCATCCATGCTTGGACAGGCTTTGAACGACAAATGAACCCATCACTAAATATTTCTTGCCGGAGATTAAAACAAACAAAAATATTTTGCATTTTTTGAGGATCTTCATTGTCTTCCTGCTCTCTAATTTTGAAGAGAAGTCCATACATTGTTTCTTCAAGTTATTTGTTGTCTGTATTTTGATTACTCATCAATGATTGTAACTCAATCCTTAAATTGACACTTGTCAGAATTTAACCGAGTGTTTCCACCTCGTTTTACTATCATCGATGAACTTATTCAGTCAATGCCATGGTATTTCATGCACTTCATCTGAACTTTTTTAATTGAGACTATTTAAACAACTTCCTTTTATTTCCAACAATTGATTCACCTAGATGACCATGCATGTACACAGCCCACGATCGTGGAATTTTCTTTCTCACGGAGTTGTAATTTGTCTGTACTAAGCAAACAATTTGAACTTGTGATACAATGTGATAAACAACAACATAAATAAACATCAAATGTATTTGAAACAATATTTTGACAATAATCATGTCTTATTTATTGTATCATTGGAATTAATCTATCACCCAAATAAAATGATAAAGCGGCCAGAATTCTCGAAACATTGATTTCGAATGAAAAAAGACAATTCAAACATAATATTCAGCAGAACATTTAAATAACCAGTGACGACTTTCTTTTCTTCAAAATTAAGAATGGGCTAAAACAAGGAATCCCTTTTGTAAACAGTGCGTTGCAAACTTTTAATAGTCTCATGAAACTGGCATCATATTTTCACTCTTATACCTTAAAGGTAGCAACTTTGTGGGACGTTGTAGTAAGGTAAGAAAATAAAACACAACAAGAAAGAAAGATCTGATATGTAGTAGTTCATAATATTGATGAATTGAAATATTTAGCTGGGTTTGTGATATAAAATGTGAATACTTTTAGAAAGTAACCAATGTAATCTCTTTGTTGTTGTTCAAAAGACACGTCCTGGACATGTATTGCATTCATTATCCGTGTTAGGAGGCACGATAGCTCAGTCGGTAGAGCATTGGTCTCGTTATCCGGTGACCCGGGTTCGAAACCAAGTCGATGCGCTGGTGCCCTTTGGTAAGGCATTAATCCTCATTACCAGGCCCCCTCAGAGAGGACCTTAAGCCGTCGGTCTTCTGGTTGCTTACTTACAAGCATTTATTGCTTTCTAAGCTGTCAGGTAAAATAACCACCACTATTTATCTATCTATCTCTCTATCTGTTATTCAGCGAGAAGTGAGAATATTTTGGTGAAGAAACGTATTTCATCCTCTCTCCGTTTACCAGTGAATTGTGTATGCACCAATATAGGCCTTCCTGTTATAGCTTCAGATTTATTTTTTGTATTAATTGTTGTTTTCCTTTTACCCCCGTCAAAGTTACGATAACTTCATTATGCTCATCAGCATGATCATGACCATCAGTATCGTGATCATTTTCATTATCATCATAATAATCATTACAACCGCAATCATTATCATTCATTAATTTAAGAACCGTCGTCTTTATCGTCATCATCGTCATTTTTAAAATCGCCATCGTCATCGTTGTGGTGGTCTTCAACGAAATTCATGTATTTGCACTCCAAATCATATTCAGATATTATTCCGAATGTTTTATTTACTTTAGTATGCTTATTATTTATCAATTGACTTCTATTTTGATGAGTGATAACATTGACATCAGACTTTTCAATGTTTTTATTCATATAAATGAAATTTAAAATGTTGAAGAAATTGATAGTAATAACGTACTCTATGGACAAGAAAGAGAGAGTCATCCGTTCGATTGTTTTTATCTAACATAACATTATTTTTATAAAGGGAAGGTTGAATCATTATCATCATTTTAAAACATAGAAAATGTTATTTAATTGTGTCGTATTTCATCGTATTGTATTGTTATCTGTATCTTTTTATGTTTAGGGTTGCTTGTTTACAAGTTTTTAACTTATTTTATCAATCCCGGTATTTGTAATGATTTCATTTTGATTTTTATCTTTTACCAAAGGTGAATTGAACAATGCAGTTATGATATTCATATCCCAGTCACACCAATAACACTGACATCAGACCGAGAACAGACCGACTCAATCAATACATCAACCCGAAAGACCAAGAAGCGGTTAGTTTGTGGTCGGTGTGCATACATGGAATCCATGTGACGGTGTGACTGAGGTATTAGTTAATAAATTACAAGCATTCAATATGATTTGATTTAATTAAAATGCTAAAAGGAAAACAAAAACATGCAAATTGCTTTCGCTTAATTAATTAATCTCGAGAGCTATGAGTTAACCAAGCATGGGCAGAATTTAGAGTACAAACTGAGAATCATATTGATAAATGCATGATTGAGTGATTTTCTGTTTAGTCTTTTGGTGTAAAAAGTACACATTACTTACGTTAATGCCATCGGAAGGAACCAAATATATTTAACTAATGTAGACAGCGGTTTAATGCCACAAGGAACATGTTTGTTCTGTCATTATTGAGATACATGGTACTGAATTTAATCATGTCATCCCTTTCGTGACAGAAGGAAAAGGCGACATGCAACAAGTGAATGGCTAGCCGGGCATGAAGGTCGTGGCTAGCCAGAAGTTCTGGGTGCCTAACTGGCACCAAACAGCCTCAACTACTCGTGCAGCTCGATGCTCAACCACCATCAATACAATTAGACCCATTTTATCTCGTTTTTTCTTTCTTTTTTTGTTCTCCCAACGCGATCACTGTTTGCATTCCCATCTTTGTGTTCGGATTCTTTCTTTGTGGATAACCATTTTGGTTTTGTCTTTGTTCTACATCTATTTGTCATTAAATATGGATCTGGATACATGAATACGCTTTATGACAGGTGTGTTCAATGCGCAAAAGCGGTCTAGCTTTACCAGTGCGTCAGTCAACTGAGCAGAGAGGGGAACAATTATGAGTGAATTTCCCCGCTTTAATCATTCTGTGAATAAAATAACTGAAATGACCAACTCTAGGCCGTATTTGCAACTTTAAGGATACATGTATGACATTTAATGACACTTTAGAAATGAAGCTTATTGTTTGGTTTTTAGGGGATCATTTTTCACTGGTATTATTTTATTGAGAAAAAACATTTTATACTCGTTTGGTCTTATTCAAGATTATGATGGGACAGTAGTAGGGGTTAAATAAGACAGTTAAGTGAGTTTTCCATTCCATGATTTAAAACGAAAATCCATGACTATACTTACTGCAAATATGAAGATTATTACGTAGGATATACAACAACAAGAAATAACATATCATTTGTTTATCTGGCGGTCTTCTGTTACCGCATAATATCATAATACTCAGTGGCGTAGCATGGTTTCAAATATTTTTCGGGGGGGGGGGGTGGGGAGGGGGCAGTGGTCCTACTCGATGTACTCGAAGGGTGAAATAGGGAACAACAACGCCCCATTGTTATTTGTTTTTGTGTTTTTTGGGGGTGGGGGAAGTATAACGTGGGAGGAACAGGGTCATGGCGTCTTCTTTAATGTCAATATGACATTCACAATGATTATGGTGACAAGGCCTAAAACGACTGCAATTCTGATATACGTGATTCATCGATACCGATAGAACACGATCGCAAAGACTTTCGAGAAATCAACTTAATGGCAGTTTAAATACCCTATTGCATTTCCAATGGAAGTCATGTCGGGAACTTGGGATCAAGTAATTTGTTATTTTAATGTTCGCACATTTTGCATAAAGGTGACATACAAGACCACTGGAAATTGCCTTGGATTTATTTTTCGAAAGCATTTGCCATCGTGTTACAGCTACATCGATATTAATGTAATTTTTTAGAATGGTAATGAAATTCATTTTTAATTAATTAACTTTTTTAAACAATATTAATGAAATATGTTTAAATAGAATATATAATAAAGAAAAACGAATTGCGCACTAAATAGTAAAACAGATTGATAAGATCAATGAGCGGAAGGAAATAACTAAAACATATTGCACGTTTTCTTTTATGTTTCCTTTTCTCACCATAGCTGGCGTAGTTTAGCAAGTCCACGGACGTTTCATCTAAAAGTGGGAAAACGAAAACAACAATTAAACAAAAAAATACCATGAACTAAAGCAGAGATACAAAAACAACTGGTAAGAGTATGAATCGATTTCCTTCCAATGAAGGTCTCTTCATTAACTGAGCTCGGCCTTGTTATCAAGTGATATCAATTCTAAAGTCTATTTTCACTGCTATCCAAGATGGATAACACCCCAATCTAGTTGTTGTGACGGCGGCGACTGGAAACACATTTCTTGGTCCGGAAATTCTTGGGACGCATTACGTAATAGAAGATGGAGGACGTTGCTCTCTCCAAAAAGGGGTAGAATATTGTGAGATGGATGCTTCATCTGGGATGCAGTCTTTAAAATATTGAATACACATACATCACGTACAATAACATGAATTTAAGGATTCATCCAATTAAGTATCATTTTTGAAATCATAGATACGTGTTCTTTGAAGGCATACATAGATATTCAAACAAAAGAGTACATCCGGTCCGTTAAATTGATTTACATAACATCATCGTCTTTCACGTTTGATTTATTTTATTATTAAGGCGACCCTTTTTATACTTTATTACATTAGCATGCATTTTATAACTGAAATCATTCAAAATACCCAAAGTAATACACATTCTTACAACTCTGCAAGGAAAAAGCAAGTAATAATAGATGTCATTATTATTGTCAACCACACTAGTATTTCTTTTATTTACTTTTGTTTGTTTTAAATGCATACATCTTATGTTGCTATGGAATACCTGTTGTTACATATGTTTCAGAGCAACCATATTAAATACCAGTCTGGAGATTTGGAGAAAAAAATATAGGCCTACTTATAGTTAATTATTAATATATAATAATAATATTTCATTACAGAAAAAACTCCTGATATTATCTCACATGAAGAAAGGTTTTATGAGTATTATTAAAAGTCGCCAAAGAAATCACAACCATGAGATTTAGACACACACTCGATAGCCTGTTTACGAACAGTTTGTCCTTGTCGCCTCCAAATCATTTCTATATATATTTGAGTTTGTTTGTTTGTTCATAACAGGCTTTTAGGTGGGTGGCGGGTCGAGACTTATCTTACTGTCCATGCGAGAGCCAGATAATGTTCTCTTTACATCTGCTATTGATCTCCGATTCCACCCCCATGCAGCCCAAACTCCAATCCAATGTTAATTAATAATTACAGCGCTGAGATAATACCAAGCCAAATGGCGGCCGACACGAATGACTGGTATCTAGAAAGCTTAAAGATTCCAATGAGGGGGCAATAAAGGATGGGGCACTTAGCTCTTGAGTTGTCACTTATTTTTCTTTCCAATTCTTATAATTCCTGTTTGTATGTCAATCTTGTCGAATGAAGAGACCGGATGAGGAAACATTTTGAGCAAACTGTCTCCTGTTTTCGTAATTGTTTATTCATTACCGGAACCAAAGGGGACTATTGAATGAAAATATAATGTAATATTAGTGTTTCATTTAAAAACAGACTGAAGGAAATAGAGATTGAGAGAAGCTTTAATGGTTATTTGGATAGACAGATGGATAGACAAGTAGAGATAGATGAATCGACAGAATCTGGTGAGAAGATTGACGTTTGGAAGGCTGGAGTCGCATTTGAGAAGATGGAAAAAGCTAAAGGAATTTTACCAGCAATAAATAGAAATAATGCATATAACACACATAATCATTTTAAAGGAAACTGTAAAACTGAAGCACCGATTAGCATATTATTTTTATTCAAATGTTATCATTATCGTATTGTGAAAACAGTATCTTGAATAATCGGAGTAATTTTGCAAGTTTCACTTTTGACACGTTGTTATCCACCATACATTACTTATATTATAACGTTTCGGCATGACTTATCAAATAACCATTTAAATGCTGATATTTACGACAAGATTTGCTGATGATGTTATAATATGAAAATATTATGATTACAAGTTTGTAATTTGCTAGTTGCATATTTCTAAATCTTTTCAATATCTTTTTCCGTTTCTGGATACCAAAAGTGATTTGAAATGAATATTGTGGGAATATCATGGATTCACTACCTACAAAACAGCAGCAGCAACAACAACAACACCAACAACACTCATGGAAATTGTTGAGCTCAAAGAGTTAATGACCTTGTTACAAAATACAGATTTTTAAAATCTTTTGATCGTCACTCACAATTTGTTTCTCAAAAGAGGAAGCATTACATGCTAATAAGTAATAATGATGTATATAGGCAAGTCTAATTACCCTAAGTCTATTCTAGAAGTTTACAAACATGGGTATTAGCTATTTAGTTCACGGTGGACTACATGAAATATTGGTAGATAATGGTGAAACAAAAACGTCGAAAAGCTAATTAAGTTATAGAAAAGTTACTTTGTGAATTAATCTAATGTTTCCCATAACAACTCGCGATGGCTATTTGTTATCAAATTTTGTAAAAGTGACTGGAAAATCTGGCCAAACTGATGAAAAGGATTACCACTATTATGAAACGAATGTACATGTTCATGTATGTTATCACAATGTTACTTTCGAAAAGAGAGAGGGCGTGGGTCTACTTGCAGAGGCGTGTGATCCAATCTCCATATTCTTCTTTGCTTTTAGAAATAGTAACTTGCTGTCATAATGCCAAGAGTAATTATTCTGGGGGATAAAACCCGATGCGTCATTTGAACTGACTATTTTAGTTTGTTTGAATAAGTTAATTTTGTTTTTCAAAATTTGAACTTGACCTGTAAATCGGGTTTATTTCCTTTAAAGAAAGCACTTTTCAGTGAGTTTACAAGCGTCATGCTAGTTTTTATCACTGGTTGTGTGTCAACATTTCCTCGTTTCATTGACGCACTTCACAGTGAAAACAATCGGAACTGGAATTTGTTTCTTTTGTTATTCGATCTTCCCTAAAACGTTCTTCAGTTTGTCAACAAATTGTTCCAGAAGTTCACCTAACTTCTGATTCACCTTACTATTGTTTCCTTTATCTATTTCTGATATTTTCTTGCACTTCATAAGTTATTTTTGTAAGAAGTTATTTATTTACCATTGCATCAGTAGAGATACCCACGCAATTTCAGCCATGACCGGGGACGAGGTTAGGAAGAAGTCAACCTCGGAACCAGTGATTTGTATCACCAAAAACAAAGACAAAATCAGGATGGTCACTTTTATCTCGTGAGAATCTCTTCGGATATAATAGCTGATCATCCAGGAAATTAAAACAAAAATAATGAAATGACAAATATGAACAAAAACTGTTATAAAAAAACCCACAGAAGAAACAATTTTTGTAAATTTTTAAGATTTTTTATTTTGTATAAATAAACCAGTAGTTCAGCACTAGTAGTAGTAGCAGAAGTAGTAGTATTGTTAGTAGTAATAGTATAGTAGTAGTATAGTAGCAGCAGTATTAGCAGTAGCAGTTGCAAAAGTATTAACATCAATCAGAAAGTTGTATCATTGTGATATTGGCAAATTAGTAGATGCACATGTTAATAGATTTTTCCCCCTTCCACAGGGATCCTTTATTAAATAATATCGTTCACATATGTATACAAGAATTTATTTATACATGCAGAATTTCAAAATTATATTTTTGGCCATTCAAAATATGAACATATATTTATAGATATCAGTTACAAATTGAAGTTCAATTTTTTAAATAGATTTACCTGGCAAAATGATTTTAGAAGAAATAAACGATCAGAAACACTTTGCAAAAAGTAACCACTTTTTCATAATTTATTTTTCTTTCACATTTGTTTTACACATATACTTTTCCATGTTATAATAATACTTTATCGCTGATATTATGTGTTCAAAAACTGGCTAACACTGTTTGCATTTGGCTGCAAAAATTAATAGATGATAAGATAGTAGAAACGTATAGAACCTAAGAGTAATATTCCAACATCAAATTTTAATACAACCTATCTTTGTCCTTCTGAATCATTGAAAGAAAGTAAAATTAAATTAAAAACCGGAAACCACCTGCCTGGTTTACAAAACTCGCCCAATCTGAGAATATTCTATTAAATATACTACAATTAAATTGTTTACTTACAACTCTAAATAGATCAATAAAGATACCATTATAAATAAAACATGTATTTATTTCGGTATTGTATGCTTTCAGCCCAACTGTTATTGAATGTCGTTTGAGCGTGAAATGAACTTTTTAGCCTCCACGCCTCAATCAACTTTATCCCCCAAGTATGAGTAATTGTTGTACTATGCCATGTAATATTTCTGTTATGAATTATTCGTCTAATCGTCTCACCCTCGTTAAATAGGGTAAGGCCTATCAAACACTTAGTGCAATATTAAAGGTTGTTTTGCCTATAAGTTTATGCCTTTCTATTCATGTTTTTATTAATAGTATTCATTTATTTAATTATATATTTCCGCACATGTGGTGTGCATGGTGGGTGGGGCCCACAAAGGTAAATACACATATTTACGTTATTTCTCATTGTGAAACAAGATTGCTTCTTGCGACTTTTATTATTGATTTGACTTCCTTTTTTGGTGGATAAGTGCATGCAGTAGTTTTACTAACAATAACAGACGTATATTTTGCCCATTCTTAAAGTCAGAGCGGAATGAAGAAAAATACATGTATTGTATTTGGAACTATACTTTGCCTGTATACATGTATCAAATATATCATAATTAAAAAGAAAGATTATCACTGTGTTAATTATTTTTTGTTTTGTCATATGATTTCTCAATATTTTGTAGTCAGTTCAATTAATGTATTTGATTTTGTTTGTTGAGAGAAAGAAAAATATGTTACTAAATAAAAGGGTAAAAATATTATGCACCTCTTGTCCAATGTCAATTGTTATAGTTTACAAATGAGGCTAGCATATTCTAAATGACTAAGTGAGAGTTTTTCCTAAAATGGAATCAAATTAAATTAATCGTATATCTGGCCGCCGTGTAAGTCTTCTACGGTTTATTTTATTCTTTATAACTAAAATCAATCTAAATCATTCTCAACTCAAGTTTCGTAGATATACATGTTTACCATTATTCAATTAATGTACATGTGTTCTTTCAACCGCCCTAATATTTATAATGATATTCTTCACCTAAGATCCACTGTGATACACTCGGTCTAAAGCTTGGATGAGAACATTCTATTTTATTATGTTTGTACAATACTAACCTATAATTTTAAAAGAATTACACAATGTGTAATATATAATTAATTGTTCATCAATTCTTGTTATTATTTTTAATTATGAAACAGTTTATTCGAGAGTTTACTTCACCGTGTTATTTATTGGTCACATGTCTTTTTGAATATCTACATACGAGTCTCGTGGTTCGTAAAACCTTACATTGTTTCAAGTCTCTTCCTGTCTGTATCTTTGTGTGTTCGTCTGTCCTTCATTTTCTCATTCTCAATAATTCTCTTTTTGAGTGACGGCGTTCCTTGTCTTTTACCAAGCCATCTGAATTGACCCGTCCCATCCGGGGCTTTGTGATCTGTCCAGCCGTGCTTGAACTCCCCTTGACTCTTCAATCTCATCTATTCGTCAAGACAAAAGACAAAGCTTTAGTCCAGCGCCAAAATCACCATCCTGTAACACATTCTGACTGTGCAAAAAGGTAACAAATTAAAATATTTACTAATTTGAACTCATTCAGGCGCATTATGATAAGCGTCTCATCAGTCTGCATGGAAGACTGGTAGTTCTATTATGACTTAACAAATGAATCGGTTAATTCTTCTCAATTTAGATATGAAACACGTGTTGGTATGGTGGTAAGCATTGATGTGTTTCCAAACTAGCGGCGTTGAGCGCGAAAGTTCAATGAGAAACGAAAGAGCAAGAGCGCAGATGTGACTCACATCACAAGAAATAAAAAGAGATTATGTGCCCGTAAATTTCACATTAAACTGCAAAAGATGATTTTCTCATCCTTTTCGTTCACCTGTCCTTAAACAAAAATGATGTCTAGCATATCTGGCGCTCCTGCAATGAGAGTGTTTGATATCCCCATATCCTTAACTTTTAGACTGGGAGATAAATTAACTCAATATAGGTCATTATTTTACTCGGTGTTGGACGCTCCCAATAAATGGTGTGTATACCGAGTTACCGACCCTTTTGATAGCACAATCTAGTATGTGAAAGACTACATATTGAGTGCACCGACTCTAATGTATGAAAGACCACATACCATGACTTTTGTCTACCAACTTTGGTATATGAAGGATCGAAATAGATGTAAGTAGACTCATGTATGTGAACGATCGGTTACTGTGCATGTGCACCAACCAGCCGACTCTGGTATATGAACACGATGAAAGATCAGAAACGGCGCACTCGCCAACCCTGGTATACATGAAAGATCAGATGCTGTATGCGCCAACTCTGGTATATGGAAGATCAGATGAGGTTTGCGCCAACTCTGGTATATGGAAGATCAGATGAAGTGTGCACCAACCCTGGTATATAGAAGATCTGATGTTGTGTGCGCCAACTCTGGTACATGAACACGATGAAAGATCAGATGCTGTATGCGCCAACTCTGGTATATGGAACTTCAGATGCTGTATGCGCCAACTCTGGTATATGGAAGATCAGATGAAGTGTGCGCCAACCCTGGTATATAGAAGATCTGATGTTGTGTGCGCCAACTCTGGTACATGAACACGATGAAAGATCAGATGCTGTATGCGCCAACTCTGGTATATGGAAGATCAGATGAGGTGTGCACCAACCCTGGTATATGGAAGATCAGATGCTGTGTGCGCCAACTCTGTATCTGGTATAATAGATCAGATGTGTGCGCCAACTCTGGTATATGAAAGATCAGATGCTGTATACGCCAGCTCTGTATCTGGTATAATAGATCAGATGTGTGCGCCAACTCTGGTATATGAAAGATCAGATGCTGTATACGCCAGCTCTGTATCTGGTATAATAGATCAGATATGTGCGCCAACTCTGGTATATGTAAGATCAGATGCTATGTGCACCAACTCTGTATTTGGTATAATAGATCAGATGTATGCGCCAACTCTGGTATATGTAAGATCAGATGTGTGCGCCAACTCTGTATCTGGTATAATAGATCAGATGTATGCGCCAACTCTGGTATATGAAAGATCAGATGCTGTGTGCGCCAACTCTGTATCTGGTATAATAGATCAGAATGTATGCGCCAACTCTGGTATATGTAAGATCAGATGTGTGCGCCAACTCTGTATCTGGTATAATAGATAATATGTATGCGCCAGCTCTGGTATATGAAAGATCAGATGCTGTGTGCGCCAACTCTGTATCTGGTATAATAGATCAGATGTATGCGCCAACTCTGGTATATGAAAGATCAGATGCTGTGTGCGCCAACTCTGTATCTGGTATAATAGATCAGAATGTATGCGCCAACTCTGGTATATGTAAGATCAGATGTGTGCGCCAACTCTGTATCTGGTATAATAGATAATATGTATGCGTCAGCTCTGGTATATGAAAGATCAGATGCTGTGTGCGCCAACTCTGTATCTGGTATAATAGATCAGATGTATCCGCCAACTCTGGTATATGAAAGATCAGATGCTGTGTGCGCCAACTCTGTATCTGGTATAATAGATCAGATGTATGCGCCAACTCTGGTATATGAAAGATCAGATGCTGTGTGCGCCAACTCTGTATCTGGTATAATAGATCAGAATGTATGCGCCAACTCTGGTATATGTAAGATCAGATGTGTGCGCCAACTGACTGGTACATGAACAGGATGGAGGATTACATGATAATAATTATGTGGCACTCTGGTATATGAATGCAGTCATATAAATTCTTTTACATGTATACGACCTCATGATAAATTTCGGATGTGGAATTATAAATTAAGATAATTTAACAATGCACGATGATCATTTGTGTCATGTACAGGTATATTGCTCAGGCTTGCTTAACTCTTCTTTCAACGTAAGACATATCAGCAGGAGGGCCAAATCATGAGATACAAATATTTCTTTTCAAATTATTGGGTCTACCCTGGACCATACAAAATTAAATCTTTTAATTGAGACTTATCAAGACTAACATTTGTTAAGGTACATTTAAGAAGCTCTTCTACTGCTATCCATAATTATGACCCAAGTTATATATGAAACGGTTTAGATCTTGAACAGAAGGGTTCCTCGAGCTACCGGACAGGGTCACGTAAGTTCACTGGGCAACTCTTGTAGATAGTAATATGGGTCGACGTAACGATGACAGCTTCGCAATTATTATGATATTACGAGAGAGATAGAGAGAGGAGAGAGAGAGAGAGAGGGAGAGAGAGAGAGAAAAAGAGAGAGAGAGAGAGAGAGAGAGAGAAAGAGAAGTCCTCTAGCATGTTGGTTGTTGAGGGCTTGGTAGGGTGTGCTGAAGAGATAGAGGGTATCATTTCAGTATCAGAATGGACGCAGGTAAAAACCATCAAGAATAAAACAAAGCACCGTTCATTACTTCCTCAATACGTTGATTTAAACAAAAAATATTAGAAATATCTTTTCCACTAATGAAAAGAAGGGTGAAATTAACATATGTCATAGTGGCGAATTTCAAATTATATATCTTTGTTTTGTATATAAGCAGTTAGTAATAGGAAAAAAAGAAGTATCATTTGAGAAGTTTATAATCAATATCAATTTCGTACATCAAACTATTATTTACCACATCCCTTATTTCGGTTCTATTTACAAAAAAAAACAACAACAACAACAACAGTGAAATAAAAAGTGTATTTCTAATCAACTTCAGTGTTTGAATTGACCTATTTCAATGTACTTTTGGGTGAAACAAAAACCATGGCAATCAACATTACCCCCATAACATAATAGAAATGTATCTGCCTCTAAACACTCGATGAAAATGTTCTGAATAAAATGCGAATTCTTTTTCTACACCTCAATCAGGTCTCAGCATCACTTTGGTTCAAGTTCATTGTTTAATATTATATGGAGAATGGAATGAAGACTACATGAAGGGCTAGACATAAATTGGGTCAAATGAAATAGTTTGATTTAGTGTGAAAATCGATTGTTTTAATAAAGCTAACAGATGGCTCAATGTTATGCCTTTGTGATCTATATACGTGCTGGAATGTGCGGTATCGAGGGGTAGAACTGTTAGAGACTGGGAGAGGGCTTTCGTTCGCAAAATTGTGGTTCTCCTTTCATGTTTACCAATTCGATGAACAAATTGTGTACGTTTCAAGTGAGAGAAAATGGGTCGAGCTTTCATCACCTGGGCCAAACCTCGACTTCCTAGCATCCCCATGAGATGGCACCCGGTCAGGAGTCCGGACACCCCTCCCTTTTCCGTCTATCTGTCACCCATGATACACCCTCGCATTTCATCTTCGTAGCTCCAAAGAGAGAAAGAAAGGAAAGGGGGACAAATCCCACCGCTGCCGACACTAAGTGTTGAAAAGTGAACCACGATTGAGACTCGACACAGTCTCATTCGGATAGAGAGAGAGAGAGAGAGAGAGAGAGAGAGAGAGAGAGAGAGAAAGGGTAGAGAGATGTTTTTATTTTCATGGCAATGAACACGTAGCAAATGTCTCGCCCAATCAATTTCTGCATCCACTTTGCTTTGTATTATGACAAAATTTCTGTGTCACGATTATCATCTGGGATCCGACATGGCCGCCTTTTCGCGCCCCGAGCAAAGTTAAGTTTGGAAAGTTAGCGCTCGGCCAACTGCATCATCAATCATAATTTGGTGGTGTGCCGATCGGACGGGTGGGGGCGGCTCGGGACAACACTGCCTAGGATTACACACGGCCTTTGCTATGACAGACAACCTGGATAACTTGACGTGACTGAGAGAATGTCACAGTGTGCAAAACAGAATCGATATCACCAATCCGTGAAGTCATAATTTGTCGACATCAAAACTTTTTTTTTATTTCGACGAAAACAGTAGATTCCATTGTAGGCGCAGCTGGTAGGATCGACAGGAGGTGGCTCAATGGAGCATGTCAGGTTCTCTGGGAGCTAGCTAGCGGTGGGACTCGGGTCAGTAGAGACTACATGACAGTCGCTGAGAGACAACACCTTCTCACACACATCCAATCTACCCAATGCACTTGACTTTGTAACAAACAGCATGTCATATCAGATCAAGACCCCAAAACGACCACTTCCAGAGTTTCCCCTGATACTCTCATTCTGCCCTCCTACCAATCTAACATCATACACCTCTTAATCCTCCATGGAACCAAATATTTGTGTCCAACTACCAAAAGTTTTACACCGGAAATTCAGTGTTTTTGCAAGCAAACAAAGTAGCTCTTATTGAAAGATGTATTATTTTGGCTTATTATTTTGTCACTCCACTCTCGGGTTTCTGATGGACTATCAAAATGACGTGTTGTCGTCATTCGCTGTGCACCGAGACATCTAGAGCGAGAAACACAACCAAAATACAATCACCAAGCGTTGTGAAAAAGAGAAACTTGTGTTTCTAATAATCTATGCGTAACAAAAAGGTTGTGATGGCATAACAATTGTTATAAAGAAGTTATCTTTTGGCGGGAAAGTACAACAAATAGCCTAATTTGCCGTCACGCCCCTTAAATTATTATTGTTTTACATACTTTAACACAACTGTCTTCTCCGATGTTCCTTTGATGAATATGCACCATTGATAGTTTCTTATAAATAGTATTAAACAAGTATACTTTTCCGGACGGGAATACAGAACTATTTATTATTTGTACTAGAAATGACCCTTTTTGGAGGAATTTTCCTTCGTTAATCACCATTTCACGAAGAAAACTTGAGTGAATCCAATGATGAAAGATGTTTCTGTTTATTTGTCGATGAACCAAAAGGGTTGATGTTAAGTTGTCTCTCATGAATCCCATGATAGGAGATGACTTCAAGTGATAAGTGAGTCGTCTCAGTCAACAGTAAGTTTAACCCTTAGAAAGACCAAAGAAAGATAGATGAGAGGGGGAAAGATTGGTGAGGGTCAAAAACATATTTTGGCTCCGACGGGTGCGTGCGATAAGAAAGACAAACTCGTCAAGCTTTGAGTCGGTTTGAGCCACTCGATATCTATCAAGATCCTCTGCAGGAAGTCACTCATGTTTGTTCAGAGATGGAGCCCCTCTGGCTACGACAAGCTAGGTAAATTTGTTATGCGTTCCTTCCTCTTACCCCTCCCAGCCCCCTTCCTCTTCAATGAAGAAGACGAGATTGGTGCTATTAAAGGTTCGTCGATCTGAAAAGCTTTAAGCGTGGTCGTGACATGGTTCAATGACCACGCTAACGTAACAGCTTCGAGTTCACGTCTATACTTAACGGATATTATTACTCTTACGAAAAGGGCGTGAGCCTTTGGAAGATAAAGGACGTAGTTAAAGTGTACTAGTATACAAAACATTAACTATAATATATACGTTCTAAAGAGAATATGGGGGAGGGGAGGAGGAGATAGAGAAAGGAGAGAGAGAGAGAGGAGAGAGAGAGAAAGAGGGAGAGAGATAGAGAGAGTGCAATTTTGTGGGGGTGGGAATAAATAAGTGGGAAGGAATAATTTATTTAATGAGGGATATAATAAAACTTGATGGGGGATATTTTTCAATATTTATCAACACTAACTTCCACATCAACATTTTTATATTCACTTGTGTAGGAGAACTAGAGGTAAAATATGAAAATAAAGAGTACCATCAGGAGTATACCGGCAGTTTTTTTTTTTACAAGAATCTCGAAAAATGAATCGTTATCATAGAAAAAAAAGGTTTGTTACACGATTATAAGATGATTTGAGTTGGTGTAAATGCATCAATCACTGTCCACTCAATGTGCAAGATGAAATTTGAATAATGAGATTAATTAATACCTAATGAGCGAGAGAGGATGATAACAGTATTTTTACATGTTAATAAATCATGGGCTGAGTAACGTGAACTTCTGAAATTATTAATTGTTACAATAATTATTATTCAGTCATTTTCGAATGGAGATGTGCCTGTGTATAACTTTCTGTGGTCACTTGAACTGTAGTTTTTGGTTAATAAACAGGCGTATGTTGCCTACATAAAGAACAAAGAAACTTGCATTAGTATATCAACAACTTTTGTCCTCATCGTGTCCCTTTGACAGGGAGGATGCATATACTCAAGGCATCTCTTTAATATCTTGCCCGAGGCGTTCAGTCTTGACAGAATCACTCTAAAGACTCACTCTGATGAGGTCTCTCTATTAGTTGACTCTCAACTTTGATGAAAATGTCCATTGACAGTAATCTTTCATTGCTGCAGACTCAACTAAAGTGATTAATTAAGGTCCAGCTCCAAACTGAGAAGTCTTTCTATTATGATTCAATTTCCTAAACATATTATAGGTGGCCTAGTTTCGGGGGTAAGCTTCGTCACTTATATTATGATATTTGTGTAATACTCAACAACGATTTATTCAAGAAAGTAGGGCGCCTTTCGTTGTTGGATATCAATTAACCTTTAAAGAATTTCTTTGTCTTATAATGAATGATTGTTGTATATTATTCATAACTTATAAGAGAGAAGACAAGGGTAATGAACAAAAGTTCTGCAATTGCTGCATGTATATTGTTTTTAGTTTATTAAATTTCGCTTATAGTTTATTGTTCTTTGCTGTTAAAAACATACAAACTCAAAACCGACTAAAAAGGTATACTTAAAATGAATTATATGATATAAATATTGGTCACTTTATCTTCACGTAAAAGAAATACATTGTACCTTATGGAAAAGATTCGGGAAAGTAAAGTGAACTAATTATAGTTCATAGGTATTACTCTTTCAGACCTTGTCAGCGTGCTTATGACAACCGTGGGCTAATATTATGCACCGATTAGAAACCTCTAAATATTAGGTGATAAAGCGATTGCTAATCAGATATGGTGTCAAACGCTTCGTTTGGATTTAATTCACAGGATGAACGTATGAATTTAGCGCGCCAAAATGGCTCATTGCCCGCGGACAGGGGCTGTCTGTACCGTCTCAGGTTACGTTTCCCGCCTTTTATTTCACCTCTTCTTCGTCTCCTTCTCAACTCTAAAATTGACAATTAGCAAGTATAAGCCCAGAAGGGTCTTGGATCTTATATAATAATGTCTGGCTCTTCAAAGTTTAGCTATATCACTACGTATAAAAAGGCAACCAATTTCCTACAATTTGATTACTACTATTATTACTTCTTCATTACTCTTTGTAAAACGATATGAGCTAACGACCTTCTGGTTCCAAATTGATATTGTAAGTAAGGCTAAGATACCCGGTAAGATATTCTAAAAATCTAAACTAGTGTTCCCCATCTGGAGTAGGAGATTGCAAACAAGGAAAGCTTTTTGCAATTATATTTTGAATACATTGTTCTTCCTCTTTTCTTATTATGTTTCATTTTGTCACCACATAATATATCCTGATAACCATTCGTAAATAAAACGATATGTCGGCAAGCACGCGAAGACATCTTATACGCCTGTAGGTAAAAACTGTCTTGAAGATACATGGTTCATTCATCCACACCTTAATGCGTAAAACCAAATAAACGGAAGAGCTATTATAGGGATAGACCGGTTAATTATAACTTCATCTGATCATGAAAATAGTTGTCTGGAGAGGAAATTAAAAGACATGGTTTCTAGCCAAATATTGACATGTAAGACTTTAATCTTAACAACTAGACTTATTTTGCCTTTGAGTTATCGGAACGTTTTAAGAATCAAACACTTCTCATATAAACCTTGAAATGGGGTGTTATACCCCCTTTTTCTGTTGAAGAAGATTTTCATCAGTATTTTAAAAGACAATAGGTCGAAATTAGAAAATTCTGACCTGTAAGTTATCATAAAATCGCTGCTAAAAATATTCCTGTAACTTTATTTTAGAATTCCAAGGGCGTCGTCTTCAGATTAAATTATTTGTTAAATTATGAAGGAAAATGGGGGAACTTCGATATAGACAAAATAATGTCTGATAGGAAAAATGAGGAGGGGCTTTTCAAGAGGAAAATGCTCATGGGAAGAAAATGGAAGGGAAAGCAGAGAGAGATAGAGGGAGGGAGGGAGGGAGAGAGAGAGGGAGAGAGAGAGAGAGAACAAAGAATCAGAGACAGAGTACATTTATGTGCAAAAAGAAGGAAAATGGATAGAAAGAGGTGGCACAAAAGACCGTGGGAGAATAAACAAATGAGTTTTCTCGAGTATATTAGAACCTAATGTAGATTATAAATAACATTTAGAAACATATCAAGCTTGGATAGGTTTCTTTGTTAAAAGAACCGGTGTACTATATGACCTCCTTGGGAGTTTTGGCGGTTTTTTGTATTGTATCTAAACTCCTGAGAATCATATTGGGGGTGACTGTTCTTCTCATCTCTCCTCTCAAACACCTTTCTATGTTGACATTACCAGCTAAAGTTTGATGACGCTTTCTCACTTCCCAAGTCGATGTAGCACACTCACTTGACAATGTTTGGGAGGATTTTCATTCAATATTGAAAGATAAATAGAAATGAAAAAGAATTGTGAAGAGCTGTGGATAGCTCTTAAAAGCGAAGTCAAGTCACACGGTTCAATATCATACTACACCCCGCCTTCTCAGCGCTCGATAGTTAACGTTGCCCTTTCTTCACGCGCATGCTAAATTACCCTTTCATTCAAAAAGTATCAAACCCGCATTAAACAGACACCATTTTTTATTCACAAGCATTCCAAACATAACTTCATCCATTGCACTATTTCGAGTAAATAAGAAAATAAAGAAATCTGACAACTTTTTTGAGTGCCATTGTTGCGACTGCCGAAAAGTATATTTTGACTGTGGTGACGCAGTCCGTGTAACAATGGTAGAACACGCGACCACCTGAGGGGCTTGTTGGCCGATGCTTTTTGCCAAAACCCTGCTCAGCTTCGTGATACGGAAAATTGAACAACTCTTTTCAATGGACTGACTATTGACATTTATCCAAACAACATTTACTCCTTAAAAAGAAATCAATTAAAGTGGAATGAATCAAACTCACGCCCAATTAGTCCCAATAATGTAAAACGCCTTTTTCAATGCACTTGTCGATATTGTACCCCACGGAGATAATAACACTATTAGAGTAGTTTCGTTATAGCAATGACATAGAGTTCTATTTTACGCGTAACCTTGGTCTGGGGGCCTACTTTCATGAGATTTGACGGGTTTAAAAAGTTCGAAACGATACCAGTGGTTCGGTCTTTGGCAGTTTTCAATGCCACAAAGCTGCCTCAATACTCAATGACAGTAATAATATGCACTCTTTGGGTCGTACGTGCTATACCGATTCCCTGACATGATGCATATATCGTAGTTGAAATCGTATATTGAAAATACGTCATGCACAAGCAGGACAAAGGGGTTTTCAATATCCTTTCAAGTGGGAGATTCTGTATTCAAAACTTTGAGAAAGAATAAACCCTTACATACCAAAAGGAACTTATCTTAATATGTCACATGCATTCATAGTAAAGCCCTAGAAATAGCGCAGAATGAACGAGTCTATCCCTGGTCATGCTGGTAAGATAAAGAAATAAATAAAGTAATAATTAATGTCATTATTAGTTCACTCAAAAGTTTGTGTTTTAATGAACTAATCAAATACTGAATTATCATGTACTTATGTCAAACATATTCTCCCTGTGTCACTTTTAGATTAAATCTAAATTGAAATACTCATAGCCAAAGAACAAGAAATGCTATGAAATTTATCTTGCCATAATATTATATACAAACACATTTTGGGGGGCTAAAATCCCTTATCGATAATTTTGAATGTTTCTTTAGAGTAGACTCATTTTAAAACTTATTCTTGCAAAAATTAACATTAACTAATTTGAGCCTTTTATTTCATTTATTTGTAATATTATGTCAGGCAATGTGTTGTGCATTTTTGTGATAAGGTTTAATTTTTGTCAACTCATTGTCATAATTTGGTACTTACATTAAACTTTTAATTATATTATCTCCTATAAGAGTCACTTCTTTTTGGCTGCTATACCTATTTTTTGTATGTAACAATGTATAATTCCATGTATGTATGTTATTTTTTAATTGCTTTTGTGAAAATAAAATTGAATTGAATTGAATTTATATATATATATACACACACACACACACAGGGAGAGAAAGAGAGAGAGAGAGAGAGAGAGATTGAGAGGGGGAAAAAGAAAGAAAGAAAAAGTTTATATATTTTTTTCGTCGTTTATGATTTTCATTATTTTTTGTTCTGCTGTGGTCAAAACTCTTTGCTTTGGTGAAGTACATGGCTGACTTCAAGCTGTAAATGGACATCGAATTCGAATATGATTTTTCGAAATGACATTGAAAGGTAGGAATGAATCAGGTCATTCCAGAGGAAGGGGTTTTCTATTATATTTATTAGACATTGTAGTATATTCATTTCATGGTATGATCCTTGAAGAGTACTTAAAAGGATTGAATATTTTATTCGATTATCATGTATCGCTATTTCCATAAAAAATATCCTCCTGGTTCCCCACAGGAGAAGTCTTACATTACATAGAAATTATGAAAGTGACCGCCAACTGATACCAAAAGCTTTGCTCAGATTTGCATCCATTCCAATGTTCTGGTGTCATATTTTCGCTCTGGTAAACCCAAATTCTATCCTCCCATCTCAAATTATTCGTTGATTCTCATTTCCGTGTCTAAAACGTAGGTTTTGTATGAGCCATTTTATTATTTGTCTATATCTTATTTCACTTTTCGTTTTTCGTCCTTGAAGAGATTTGATTTGTGTGAATCTTGATTCTTGTTTCCCCTATCTGACATTGAGGTTTTGTATGCATTTTTCAAAAATCGATTTGTCTAAATATTTTTTCTTATTCGAGACGATGTTCTTTCTTCCTCAAATGTCTTCGAAATTAAATCTCTGTCTCTAACCAATTTTCTTTTTTTCAAAGAGATTACATAAATAATATCTTTTCTAACTTCTCCATCGATAATGGATTGATATTTATCGTGTCATTTGTTCACTGATTTCAAATAAAGTTCGTGTTGAAGAGTCTCGTTCCGATAAATGTTCATGATATTTAATTTTCTACTTGTTACTTTTTTTTGTATAAATATTTCTCTCTTTATTTTCATGGGAATTGTGATTCCTTTCATTTTGAAAGGGACTTTGTCACGAATTCACTTTATGAGAAAGAAGGATAAAATCCGAATTCTCTGGGGTGTTTTTATCAGAAAACAAATGTACATTTCAGATATTTTTGGGGGAGTATAGAAGATAGCGATTTGACGTGTTCGCGTTTGAGAATCCCAGTGGTTTTTACTATCACGTTACGTATAATCCGTACGGTGGACTGGCGGTATTACATGCTGACAGCATCGCAAAGCCGCATGATGGAGGAGAGTCTTTGATACATGGTGTATCAGAAATTAAATGAAAGGGAAGTAGAAAAACCATGAACTGACGATGTGACATCTCAAGGCCCCAAAGTCGCAAAATTTGGAAAAATAATGGACAAGTTCTTACCTCATAAATTTTTAGTCAAAATGAAAATTGAATTTTAAGAGTATGTACAAATGTGAGAAGTAGGAAAGAGAGAGGTAGAGAGAGGTAGAGAGACAATACACGCAGGAGCTTTTTACAGGAGTTAGAGTAAGCAGAAGTGAGAGGAAATTAGAAATGAAAAATATAGAAAAGAGAACCTAAGTTTCCTCCTTGTTAGTTATATTTGTATTGCTAAGACCATGCACATCTCCCCCTCCCCCACTTTATCCATATCAAGCGTAGACAGAGATGTACAGGTTTGACATGACATACGAAAGGTCTTTCCTATAGTCGAATACCAACCATAAAGATTTGCTTTTAGGTGTCTATCTTCTCAAGGTACTTGTTCTTTGGATACCCTATACAGCACAAGCCATTGGTGAGGCAAGCTTATTTCAGTGAAGACATTAATTCTTCACTCAAACCTATTGTCTAATCTTGGGTAAATTTGTTGGTTGAACGGACTCATCTCCTCGACAGGAAGGGAAGAGAAGGAAAGTCCGAGGGACTAGACGAGTTCAGCCCTCGCCATGAAATAGACACCAACCCCAAATCCCGCGTTTTGTTTCGGACAAGGCAAGAAATGTAAGCGCTTCACGCGCCCACAGTCCCACACATTAATCCTCACATCGTAATGTCAATGTTTCATTCAAAAGTGGTCTGCCCTTATTCTTATACAGGATTTAAGGTAATGATTTTCCCCCTCTCTCTCTCTCTCTCTCCTGCATAAATCACTTGTTATTACATTTAATCAGGAAAAACCCATTTTCTCTTATGTGGTTATTCCGTTGCATCACCGTGGATTCTAAGATGTTACCAAAATCTGAAGCCCTAAGTCTCGGGGAGACGATATTTAAGTCAACGTCTGGGACAGCCATCTGAGTCCGAGACGTTATCCGCTAAGGCCTTCACCTCATATGGATGAAGAGGGGGGAAAAAGTGAAGAAGATGTGCACATCGAATATATGTCATGCTGGTGTCCTCTTAAATCTATAATGGAGACAAGGTGTCGAGAAGGTTTGATTGAAATCTTGGGGATTTCTTTCGATGTGTTCCTAAGCCCCTCTCGCTGAAATCAATCTACTATTGACATTACCATGTTTGTACACTCTATCCCTAGATCACCAACTCTTCATTCCCGTCTTCACGCACATCAGGCTCGTGCATCGCTTTCCACTTTCCAGATGACAATCCTACTTTGGAAAGTTTGATATGCAGGGTTTTCTGACTTTAGTTCTTTGTGTAGGCCTTTAAAAAAATTGGTGCCAAAGTGCTTTTTTAAAAACGTTTCTTGAGTTTCTTTATGTATGTTTTTATATTTTTCTCAAATGTGATAGAAGATTTCCTAAGCAAATAATTTCTGTTTTTTGTCAAGAACTAAGGGGAGTAGAAGGAAAGATATAGCCTAGGCCTACCAAGAAACAATCGGGTTTCGTTTTCTATGATTATACACTTCGTATGATCATTCCTTTAAAAATTAAATAGATATTCTGAAACATATTGTAACGAAGTGTGTGTGTGGGTGTGTGTTGTGTTTTCGCGCTTGTGTGTGCATGGGAAAAGAGAGAGTTATCGCGCACACCCACACATAAAGTGTACACCACACATTCACGCATACCCCACACATACCCAAACGCACACACGCACACACGCCCACACGCACACAAAATACACACACACCACTGCAGTATATAGTGGGGAAAAAGCGTCCACCAACGAGTGTCAATTATCATCATGCTTCAAACCCCTCTGAAATTATCTATTTCTTAATAAAAAGCAGATCTGTAGGTCCCATAAATACCACGCAAATTTGTTAGATACTGAATAATATACAAAGATATTCATGCTTTAGATAATCGGAACCCGACCAGGGAAAAAAAAGGGGGGGGGGGGATATCATGAATTAAAAAAAACATTCACAAAGCTTTAATTACCACAAAATAGCTACTAACAATTTGATAGGAAATGGTGATGAGTATTGAGCAGAAGTAGTATGGAGAACTTGAGCTTGCATTCTCGATCACGTGCTTTTAAAAGACTGTGGTTTCAGTCCCGTAGGACTCGTGATGCTCGTATTCCCGAGGGAATATATTAAATCATGTGTAGGAGGATAAATGGATTGAAAAGAAAGTCATGAAAACGGAGGAAAAATTATTTCTTTTGTACTATGTGCTTGTTTTTATTCACTATCATGAATAATTATGTTATTCTTTAGATGAAAGTTTAGTTTAGAGAACGAATAACGTCATGTATTATGCTGTTGTCCGTTTATACTATTCAACTAAAGAAAAAAAAAGTGGTGACTTATTTATACGTTGACAATAATTTAGACATTTCCATATTATCCCACTTTTCATCGGTTGAGGAAAGGCGAGAGATGGGCAGGGCAAGAGGCGGGGGATATGTAACCAGATATACTCCGAGAGAAAATATCCTTGGGCTAATTATGCAGCGAGTGGGTTGGGTGTACACCCTTGGTAGTTGGATCTACATCTAACAAATCTTGATGTGTTTGTTGTTACAAAAAATATTCCATTTCTCACTTTCCGAGATATGTCTATATTCACATCCATGATTCATTATCTACAAGATCTTCCGTACTCACGCTAGCATAACGAGCAAATGGTCCAAACATTCTGTATTTAAAAAATGTATGAAATGATTGCTAGGGTAAATTCAATTTTTTTTAAAGAAAGTATTTGCAAATGTAACAGTCATTGTTGTGTAAGAGATATTTAAAAATTGTCTAAAGGGGGGGGGGGGGGGTTGCGAGTTTGAAAAAGGGGATCATAGATACGTAGTTGCATCTGAAAATGATTTGTTGAGGGATAATTTTATAACTATCAAAAATCAAAATGCATCTGCGTACAAAATGTTAGAACGAAAACTAGTGATTTTTTTACGTAAAAGAGATCCAAAAGAAAAAAAAAGGTTTAAGGTTTTGTAATGAATATGAAATTTAAGAAACAGCATCCTAATTTTTATTTTTTCTTGTTAAACCTCTCTTGGTTTACCGCCGAGGTCCCTGGGATTTCAAGTTGATTCTTCCAGCATTGTTTACCATTCTCGTTACAATCAAGACGAAAGAATAAACTATGAAGATTTTTTTGGGTTTCTCCGAAACTTTTGGACAGAAAAATGAATATGGTTATCACTTTTTTTCCTGAATCTAAAAGACGTTACGGCAGATGCTACTTCGAATTCACTTGTCTCTTGCCAGAACAATTTGTATATATTAGGAAATCGACAAATACATGTATGTATTCATTATGGTAACCAGGACGTTGACTCTCTCTCTTTCTCTCTCTCTCTCTACCTGTCTTTCTCTCTTTCTCTCCATATCTATCTCTCACTTTCTCTCTCTTACTCAAAGGTCAATGAATTTTGTTCCATAATCATGATAATGTTAGTTATTGAGAGGTTATCATGAAGCTATCATTGGTGTAGTCACCACACATCGGTGTCTTTGACGTGAGATAACTGGTATCAACAAAAGCGCATCATTCTTTCACCGCGCCGACATGTGTGGGCATGGATGCAGACATGGAATATAACTGCTCACTTGATGTCTCGGTTTACCAAATATTTTGATTGGATTGATAAACCGATCGGTTGCTGACCATTGAAGTGACCAGAGCTGACCATCCAAGCAACAGGAATCGAGATGAGCGTGTTTGAGATATTGGACCGCCTGCAATCGTGTTTTGGTTTCAAACATAAACAATAACATAGAAGCAAAAACATATATTTGATCAGACACATTGAGGGATGATAGCTATGTAATCAGGGATTGGGTTATCACCTTTGATATCACAGAATGTTCGCGTGTTTGGAAGAGATTACAAACCTGGAGGGGGCGCTGTAGCAGTCCATCGGGAAATCAGTGAAGGCCGTGGCACAAATCGTGAAGGGAATACATAACTTTGTTTATCGTTTGGTCCATACTTGAAATTGGAATAAATCGTGCATGAAAAGGCCTCAAAATGTTCAGGGACGGCAAAAGTAGAAAAATAGAAGGGGACAAAAACACCAACTCAATTTTTTCATCGTTTCATCAGTTTGCCTTGATAAAAAAATATATTTTATTCCCGTCAAAACAAATGCATACAAGCCTTGAGTGATTTCATTACAACAGTTTTATATTGATAATTGTTATTATGAAAAGCTTTTAAAATGATTTGATGAAAACAAAATCAATTCACTCTATGATCTGAGCAAAAGAGTTTGTTTTATGATACCAATATAAATCATTGTAATAATCCATATATGCCATCCTGCGTATACCAACAACAGCGACATTTATTGTTTTTTCCAACCTTGTCTCAAATAACATCATTGAGTAGCACTTTTTCATCTATTTTCCGCTCGTGAATGTACTTTCTATCAAATGACATAATTTGGTAATGACATTATTCTGTAAATTAATGAGGCAATCTTTATTTTTAAGGGAAAAAAATAATGTTTAACGTGTAATTTTTTTAATACAGTTTGAAGTCTACCAAACAGTTCATGTCACACATAATAAGTATTTCTTGCCTGAGCAAGAAGTTGTTAGACTGGAACCTAATGACTCCTTGCTCTAAGACTTCAAAAGCATGTCCAATGATGAAACTAAATAAACAAACAGATTATTACATAAAGACATTATTTGTGGAAACAAAATAGGCTAATAATTTACGAACGTAATAATCCTGTTAAACAGGTCTCGTTTTTATTTTATTAATTGTAATATAATATGAATAAATGTTTATACTTCTGATTTTTCTTTTAAGATGATGCTGGTTTTCAAATCCGTTTAGGAATCGGTCCACCGAATACAGTCTGTGTTTTTAGTTAGCACTTTCGTGCACGTGAAACCACGTAACTTGATGCTGCACCTTGCCATCAAACTCAAGTTTAGAGAGAACTCAATATTTGTTTTGATGATCTCTCTCACCCCTGCATTGTGTGCAAACAATCGTGGGGACTAGACCAGAGAAATTAGCCTGTTGCATCTGATACTGCGGTTTGTTTAGCCCTAGATGCTTCAGTTTCGACTAGAAATAAACCATCAAGTTTTGATGTCGCAAACCGGCCCATATCTCTAGCCCAAACCGAGAGCATATCCATCTAAATATTTAGTCAAAGAATATCGAGTTTTCGTAAACTATGCTCCAAGAAATCGTCAACCGAACACAGCACTTACTAGTTTATTTTTGGAAGTGTCTTGTGAATGCCATGGAGGTTTCTGGTATAACAAATATGAGCTACCCGGAGGCTACATGATAAGGAAAGAGAAAAAAACCTCTTGCAAAGGTCTTTCTCAAAGTCATTTTTATTTATGGAGGAAATGCCCCGTCGTTAATAACTCGTTGAGAAATTTGAAATGTCCGATGAAGCGTGCACACGGGTCTGGAGTTTGTCAGAGCGGATCTAAATCCTCAAACATCATTCTTACCTTCGCAATCAAGATTGTTCTTATTAGTTCTCCTGATATTATGAGCTAAAGTCGAAAATAATTGTTACTCGAGCTGACAGCTCCAATGCTGTATGGTGTGCTGGAGGCGAGGTTGTCACAAACGATGCTTCTTTCCCGCTATTGTGCCTTTGATACCCTGGGCGGGAAACTTGAGCGAATGTCGTCTGTCTGCAGAGTGTCTACATGACAGACTGTCAGATAGGTCCAAGTGTGACGTGGCCAGACATTTCTAGCCCCTCGACCGATGTTGACAACGACAGCTCTACTCACGAGGATAGCTCGTCGTCATTTCAAGTTCCTTCCCATGTCATTGATGTCTGGTGGTCATTTTCTAGACAATGCTGTCTGAAGAAAAAAAGATGTGGTTTTTAAAATTCAAATTGTCATAAGGGGGAGAGGTGCATGCATGGGCGTAAATCCTTACGTAATACCTATTGTTCAGGGGGGGGATGAATGAATAGATCACCCCCCCCCCCTGAACAATAGGTATCAATGACAGATTTACGCCCATGGGTGCATGGAAGTATCTTTTTATTCTTAATTAAAAAGGACCAACTTAATAAACCATAACATGTATTGACAGGTCTCTCATATTTTTTTATATATTCAATTTGTTGTTTATTCAACTTGGTTCAAGAAAATACATCTAACATAGTAATAAAGATGATACATAAAACCCAGGACCAAGATTTGAATTACATTGGATGCATCTCATGCAGGGTTAAACAATTACAATACACAATAACAAATCGAAAAAGAGAACGTTATAACGTTTGCTTTTTAAAATGAAAACATTCATAATTCCTTACAAAAGAGTAAAGCATGTCAGGCAAGAGAACTATATCAGACACAAACACAGGCACCCACACACTTACATGGACATAGATGCTAATATAAAAAGGCCTATAAGTTTTAGAAAAGTAATCAATACAGAATGAAGAAAAGAAGTTAGTAATTTTTGCCTCTTTGGTGATCTCTATCATGTACAGGTACGTTACGTTACAATTAGGTTAACAGGATATAGCCTATACTCCCGCCTCCCTCATTTTGCATTATAAGTTATATTTTGAAGGTTTGTAGGTGTTTGGCGCACTGATCGGTGGTCAGTTTGCGAAGAACCCACACCCCCTCTCCACCTCCCTCCTGTGAAAATTGTGGGTTCAGGTTTGATAGGGTTACAAAAGTCAGTCGGACTATAATTATGACGTAGATTTATCGTAAGCTGTTATGGGGAAATTTATCTCACCTCTTAAAAAAAATATTCTGTAAACTTTCATGCTTTAATGAAACAATTTTTAAGAGATAGGAAGTTTATAGTGAACAATGAAGTACATTTAACAGGAGGTTGTACAGAGTGAGGCATAACGGAGGCAGATAAAAACCGAAACCAAGAAGAAACCAAAAACCATAGCATAGAGTAAAAACAACATGTCTTGTATTATTAAACCATTATGCTAGTCATCTCGGAAATCTCTTTCAAACTTTAGTAATCACCAGGAAGTATCGTTCTCTATGATTATATAGTCAGTTCTGTATGTCACACTGAATTTTGTTGGGGGGGGGGGGAGTATTTTTAATAACTGCACCATCTAGAACTTTTATTACACACGTTACGTTGATGTTGTACAAATTCATTTAATTCTGCTATATCAATCACTCATCGAACGTTGTATAAGCTGGTATTACCCGTTTCATTTATATCCATCTTTCATTACTGTCTCAGCGCACGACGCATTTTCGTAAATCCGTCAACCCTGTCATTCGCAATCGAAACAACCGCAAAAAATAAACCGCGGTGGTCATTCACTACCTGACCCAATTCTGAGCCAAAAACACTCACTTTTCAAGCATTCCAACAATGTCGAACTTCACCCCTGAAAGTCAAGTTGCGATGGCTTTATAATCCGATGTCACACTGCCTCCGAGATGTGGTTTTATTTGTCTACTCGGCCGAGTTAAGAAAGCAACCAAGAATTATCAGTGTCTTGAGGATGCACTCACGGAAAGATAGAGGAAGAGAGAGAGAGAGAGAGAGAGAGAGAGAGAGAAAGAGAGAGAGAGAGAGATTGAAGGATGGAATAACGACAAAACACCTGACAGTAGCAAAGTTTGTGATACTAGATCTTTATTGATGTTTTGTCATTTCATTTCAATACTCTTGAAGTTTCAAATATCAATGTTTCTTTGAATAATCTTAATTGCTATATTTTTCTTAAACAATTTTGTTCAGTTGCGTTTTATTTTTTTCACTTTCTTTGTCTCGCAATCTCCCCATTCGTCATCTCACTCTCTCTACGTCTGTCTGGTCTTTCAAGTTTTTTTCTACAATTATTTGCCTCTTTGCTCATACTTCTATTTATATACTTTGTGAACATCAACGTGTCATGATGTCAATGTAATCTTTATACAACTTTACTAAACACGTTTCGATACAATTCAACAAAAGGGGCCGTCTTGTTTATAACAATAACATGATTTGTAGAAAAATAACACCTTCATTTTCAACATAACGCAGGAGATAAGATCATTCAAAGACAAGATGGAGACAAGCAGAAATGTCATCATAATGTTTGACAAGATCAAATCTAGAGTGACTATTTTGAGAGGCCAACGCTCGCAGTGATTCAGGTGTGAGCTTTAGACGTCAGACGTCGGGGCGGTCTTCTTTGCCTTCTCACCTCGTGGGGTACAAAGAAGTCAAGAAAAAAAAAACTCGGTTATGATTATGGTATATTTGGGAGAAATCCATACCTGGGGCAACGATTTACCAAAATGTAAACAGAAAAACTTTCAGTTGCTCAGTATCTAGATCCTTCGAGCCCTCCCGTAGAGCTTCTGAAAAGTCTGTTGAAAAAAAAAAGGATCGTCTGCATGGGGCTACCAGAGATTATTATCGAGAATCTAACGCCAAATTCAATTAATATAGGATAATTGGAGAAAAAATTCATGTAGATGTTTACATGAGAACAGATTTTCTTCCAAATGGTGACTGAAAAATCGATATGAATAAACATCAATGCACTAAGTTGAAGTTCGTGTTGGAAGGCCGGCCCGAGATGTTCTTCGTCAATGAAACGATTTTACCTCGATCATTTTCTCTTTATACCGCTTCGTCAGTGATATATTGACTTAATGTTTAAATCTCGAAAGTCGCCATCAACAGTCTCATAATTTTCTAGTATATCAATATTATTCGATTATGTAACGACTTAAATCTGTCTTTGAACAGTGCAGGAAAACATATTACTTCAAATGTTTTCAGTATCAGAAATGTTAGAAAACCATAAACCCAGGGTGCCGCATTCGCACATATCAATTTCTGTTACCTTTCACTTTGTCACTGCATCGAGTGGGTGTGGGTGTGGGTGCGGGTGCGGGTGCGTGTGCGTACGTGTGTAAAAGTGAAACTCTTGTTAAAGTGGAGCTCTATTTTGCAGCCTGGATAAATTACTTATTTAGTATATTTCTTGAGTTGAGAATGGTAGCAGACATCTACTGAGTGAGTAGTGTGTGTGTGTGTTTGTGTGGGTGTGTTTGTGTGAGGGAGGGGAAGCAGGGAGGAGCTAGACTTTGTTCCTTGTACCAGTAAAATAACCTCCAGATTTGTTAAAGTTTTTTATGTAGAGTGAATAACATGTACAATTGACTTATAAATTATGTTTATGTACCGTACTTTAAGTTTACTTTGTTGCTCAGTTATATATACTGAAAATGAGTGATTGTTTAATTATGTTTATATTTAAGCAATTAATATTGAAAACGTTTATCTATCTTATTCAATTGTATGCTGTTCTTGTTTGTATTACACTTGGAGGATTAAAACAAAATTACTATTAAAAACAAATTGTATGTGTGTGTAATTTCTTTAATGCATTCTACGTTTTAAATTATTATTATTTATTTACTGCAACCAAAAACTTGAGGTTAGATTTAAAAAACAAATCAAAAATACGAACAGATAGATAACAATGGAAGAAATAATCTACACATAGTCAAAGAAACTGTAGTCTGATACATAAATATATGAATAAAAATGGGCTACCATTAAATTATTTCACATTATTTATCAAATAAATTACTTTCTAGAAGAAGCATCTAGAGAATGAAAAGCGGCCAGAATGAAAGCTCAAAATATTTCAATAAACAAAGTTAAATCGTAGCGCGGGGGGGGGGGGGGGGGTGGTATGCAATGATAACAACAAAAAGATGGACTGGACAATAAATTAATAAGTGGATAAACAAATAATGAAATAAATAATTAAATAGATAATTGATTTACGAATTTCATACAAAATCGATAATCTACTAAAAAAATATGAATTGACAATAACATAACGTTTTTGATAAATCAAGTTTATCAATAAAATGATAATACTTGAAAGCAGACAACCATGTTTGCGGTCAAAACTTCCATCGATGGGCAAATATAATTTTTAAGACCGTCTGCGTGTCTGTGAAAAATAAAAAATAAAAACATCCCTGAATGATCTTGTGGTAAATCAATCCACACAAGAATAATATCCGGTATCAAATTGATGATAGAGCAGTGAAGAGTACTGAAATGTATTCCTTTGAAGAAAGATATATGATTGTTGTTTAATCTTCTAAAAACACTGCCTTTGAACCATTTTTTGTAGTTCTCCTCACAGCGTCTAAATCCAACAACAGCAACAAATCATACTTGTGTTCATACAGATTGCCAACAAGGTAATCAAGTCGGTGCGGTAAGATTAGCCCGGTGGTTTTTGTATTTCTAGATTGAATTTCTACCCATCGAAGCCGGATTGAAAACTTGATATTCGCACTGAAATATTTACGGGACTGGTTTGATATATTTATGGTGTCTTATTGCTTAGATTTGCCCATAGTGGTCACAGTATATTGGTATGGTTGTGAATCATCATCGTATGCATTGATATATTCTCCACTATGATGACATATTTAGAAGAAATAGAACAATAATATCGTCTTGGGTGAAAGTGATGATGACTGTGAACAGGAAACTATAAGGCAGTGGCAAAATTATGAGTATAATAGATCAGCATTTCCTATTAATGAGTTGCTTTATAGTATTTGTTTGCTTTTCTTTTATAACTTTAATGTTTAAAAAGGCATTTTGTAAAACAAAAAGATGGATAAGGAAGCTCTATATACGACTCCATAAGACCGTCCGGTAGCTTTAAGTAGGCCTAACCTTTGACATTGTAGTTTCATTGTTATGTTTTCTTCTTCTTTTTTTTTTCTTCTTCTTCCACTTCTTTTTGCTTCTTTTTCTCTTTCAGTCACCTCCTCCTGCTTCTTCTCGTGTCTTGTTCTTTCTTCTTGTTTTCACGCATCTTCAGAGATTCATGATACGAGCATGTATCATGCATCTACTCATTTATATCTATATCATAAAACATTGTTGACAAAATACATCAGTAATTTGATTAACAAACAAAACAAATCATGGATAACCAATATATATATATATATATATATATATATATATATATATTGGATACATAAATGTAAATGGTCAGAAGCACATTTTATTCTCATGGTAAACAACAATATAATTATATACAAAATGTAAAATGGACATAACAACAATATCAACAGTGCTTGAACGTGCTTACAGAATTAGAGTAACAGGAAAATCTCAAGATCAGAGCAGCTTTCAGAGCTGAAATCGTCCTGGGTATCTTGATATTTTCTACTCCGACGTCTTTAGCTAACATCAATATCTCATCAGCTTGGCCCCAATTTCCAATCGTCTTGATACGCAATGAGCTTTCCCAAGTGGCTGTTTGCTTTCTCTACCTCCAATGTTTATGCGTGGGACTGAAGAGAGTGGCTAACATTCAGATTATCACACTCTTACTACAACATCCAGCCAATCGTCATCATTAATTACGACTTGACAAAGATATTCTTCCCTCTTCCCCAGAGCTTTGCTTTCGTAAGCTTCGTATTTATGTCAAGACGAAACGCTGTGAGTTTAAAGCCCATGTACTGCATTTGTAAACCCTAAAATAAACTTATGCCATTTTTGTGTTGTAGAATCAGATGTCTGATAAGAAACGCACTATGCTACATTGCTCAGTACTTTTCTCTTCTAAATTTCAATATTTAAAAATGCCATAGACAAATCTCATCATGATTTGACAATTACACCGCCCCATCCATCCTTTGATAGATAATTACATCAGAATGATATCTTCGACTTAAAGGGTCTTGCTATATAATGAATAGGTTATTGAGTAGTAAAAGTGAAATATATCCAAGATCATCTGTTTTTGTCGTTGATTTCGTGTTTTTAGATATATTGCATACAAAATGTTAAAGGCACCGAATTCTCACAGCGCATAATTTAAAGAAAAAAACACAAATACGGTTTCTATCCTGTATTGTCGAACAAGACTTTCAAGGCATGTTATTTTACCAACATCGCTACCACTACTGTAATGTATCTTCAATTGCGCCATCGTCCAGGAGAAGGCGTTCATACAGCGATTTCCGGTTCACACAATCGGCAACGCGCGCGTCATTTAGTTGGTGATGCATTTTGGGACATGGCTGTCGACGCATTGGGACATTGTGAGCAGTATAAGACAGGATACGTAAATTTCAAGAAGGGTCGTATAAGTGACCATGCCTTTAAGCCAGAATGAAATTTGTTTTGTAGAGAAGCGAATTGCTTTTAACTGTTTCTATATAAGTAAGTCCAAGCGACTAATTTTCAAATCACATTAGCAGCGTGTCAGACTGGTTCTTCTTGTCTGCTGTGACACATGTACAGTGAAGACATGAAACCGAGAGACGGTATGGAAGGAACTCTGTTTATAAATGACAGACCCGTTCACACTTAGATGTAGTTAAATGATCGATATATTTCTGTTTCTTTTTACCTTCGAAAATTGTTTTTGAAATATGAAACAGAGAATATTACCGACTGGGGTAATCGATTAAAAACAATAGTGTGATAAAAAATCACTATCTGCATTAACCCTAATAAGGCCGGGGGCCATTATGCCCCCCCCCCCCGCGATTTTTCTGATTGCTCGGGAACGCATCCGTATTTACGGCCGAGATCTTAGGGGAGCCATAATGCCCCCCCCCCCCCCGGCCGTATTAAGACCTCAAATAGCCAGGCCTTTTTAGGGTTAAACCACTGTTCTTTTGTTTTTGTACTTATTACATTTTTAGAAAATTATCATGAATTCAATTGGAATGAAATATATCACAATATTTTAAAAGCATCACTTTTTTCATATTTCATATACGTATTATTATGATTTTTAAATATCTGATTAGTTTCTGACCATTAGTTCTACTCTCTGTAATGATTTGATGGCATTATAATAATTATAGATGATGCATAATAATTGCAAGATTTAGAAATCATGGATATAACATTTCGCGATATGGCTATAACTACGAAATGTAGATTCATCTGAAATGCAGGATAGATTTCAAAAGTAAAGAGACAACAACAGTATATAGTATTGTGTTGATGAATGACGATTATTCAGAGGGACTAATACATGACATTGTATTGCATTGATAAATGGGGACCCCTTAATTAATATCAGCATATCTAGAGGTGTGTGTAAGTCTTGTAGAGCCTATTCAAACTTGCCAACAAACAATCCTGTTTCATCTGCACTCGTACCGAATTTTTTGTTTCAAACTAATGCCCTTCCCCCGCTTTCAAAGCGTTACAATGACGCCTTACATATTTAATTGTTGATGAGCACGATGAGGCTATGTTCTTTTAGGGATAATGTTTGACAAAGTTGCCAGAAATGCTGTTATAAAAGTATGTTTCCGGTTTTGGGACGACTGGTTCACATTTCATGGTGAGGATGATGATGCAGCACATCAGTCTGATGAGGACAGAATGTTGGTGATTGACAACGAGATTGATTACAATGTGATGATCCCGTGATATCTACCGTTCACGATTTAAAAAAAAGTGGTCTGAGTGACGAGAAGGAAAAAATAAAGGGGGGGGGTACCAATCTAAGATTCCAACATGCCTGTATATCATTATCCATGGTATTGATCATGTTGATACAGATGACCGAAGTTGAAAAAATGACTGTGATGAGGATACTGTACCTTGCACACAGGGCGTCATTTGCTGACGTTGGATTGCGTCAGCGATTGGCGTGGTAATCGTGCCAAAAAATGAAAGAAAAGATTGCAAACCGTTGCGTTGAATTAGTGACGGATGCACTAATTCCTTTTATAGGTCGATTAGTGGAGGTTATAACGTAAACGAAAAAAAGCACAATGATAATGGTGACGGTGGTAATGATGATAATGGCAATTATCACGATAGAGCCTGGAGAAGAAGGGGGTGTTTTATCAGATGGCTAATATAGATTTGTTTTGTAAACGCCCTTTTCGGAAAAGACGCCCCGTTTACATGTGCAGTTTATTTCTTTTGAAAACAAAGGACATCTTTTACAAAAATGGAATAATCATCAAAAGGCGCTCCTTTGTACCTTCTGTCACGACATGGAGACCAAAAGAAAATTAAAAGGAATAGTTCGTGGGTTTCGTCACCGGGATTGACCCGCCAGTCAACCAGAAACATAAATACATTTCCCTCTACTTTTAGTCCCGAAGCAAATATTGCATATGCCACGCTCTGTTGCATCTTAAAACTCACAAACCCGCATCCCCTATGATATAAGAATATCTTCTGGTCATCCATGCCGCATATTTGACAGCATTTTTAGCCGTCACATCATAACCATTCACCTTACTTCAACCTGGTAAGAGGAATTCGGTGTTAAGTGTGCCATGTTTATTTGGGTTGCTATCAAGGGGGCACCGACGCTAATACACCTCATATTACTTTCTTCGAGACGTAGTTTGGTTGGCGGTACGATGCGATAAGCTCTCACACATCATCTCTAGATTACAAGTTGGTGAGATGTGAGCAAAGCGTTGTGAAAATTAAAGAAATCCCACACCGCTGGGGAGATTGTGATATTATTACAATGTTTCTTCTTTCTATCTCCCCCATTTTGTTCGTTTGGTGTGTTGATGTTGGCAAAATTCGAAGGGTCATGAGGAGATGGGTTGAGAGAGCTCGAGGAAAGAGAGAGACAGACAGAGAGGAGCTCTACTTAATGTGTTATGATTCATCATTGTGTAATTACAGTTGCCAATAGAATAATACATTTAAACAAATAAATACTGCTTTTAATTATTGTTATATTAGATCATCACACTTCTTGAAAAATAATAGTTCACAATAGCAAATATATTTTGAAAATAACATCAAAGAGACAGAGGTGAAAGGGAAGGGAAGAGTGAGATAATGAGAGGTGGAGATGGGGGGGGGGAGAAAGAGAGAGAGAGAGAGAGAGATCATAATTATCAACTTTTATTCTAAATAAACCATGACTTGATATTCATCAATCTTATACCTCTTCATCTCTTGAGTGAAATTTGATCATTCTGACTCGGTGAAGTGAGTAGTAATAGGACATGGTCAAAGAGCATCTTATTGACAAGGAGATAAACATGCGCCATGTTTGAAGTTCATGTGTAAATAACAGCCCTTCCTCTTCAATTTTATGGTCATCCAGAGAGTCCCAATTTGGTGGCTAATATTGCATTTTATTTATATAAACAAGGCGGAACGTTGAAGTTTTATTTGAGTTCGAGTAGGGCCGACTTTTTCTTCCTTTCGGGGAGTCCTTGTTGGACGAGGGGCATGATACGAACCACCTGGAGCTCGATCGAATCTCTAGGGTCCCATTGACGGGAGCGCTCCCCGCTAATCACCTCGGCCTCCGCTGAAGCCATGGTCCCATCAGGGGCTCATGGGTGTACGCGAGACAAGGGATAATGGATGTCGAGCTGCTGATGGGGGCGACGTGGCGGGTTTATGAGGCGACAAAAGTAGCTAGCAGGTTGCTCACGACAGCACTTCAGACAAAGATATCAAGTAAATCACAGTTAGGTGTAAAAAATAACGATAATTAATGATTTATGAAAGGAATATCAAAGAACCTGACTTATGTTACTACTTGCTGTAAACAATTCTCATAATTAGATGTAAACTTTCAGGCAAAGAATGTATCAGAAAGCTCCTTTACCCCCCCCCCCCCCAGATAATTACAACTAAATATGTTGAAATGATACTCGTAATATTGAAGAAAAAAATCAGATATGGGCAATTCATTTTGCCTTGTGGAGAAAAAATTAGAGTCCATAAATAGGCATATAGGCAAAAAATGTATATCCCAAAATTTGTTAATATTTCTAGCTACTATTATTATTATTATTTTTTTGTTTGTGAACAGGGACCCCGCCCCCCCCCCCACACAATTTTTTCTCTCTTTTTTACCCCTCTCTTTCTACCACCCCCCTCTCTCTCTCAGTCTCTCCCTCTCCCTCTCTCTCTCTCTCTCTCTCTCTCTCTCTCTCTTTCTCCCTCTCCCTTCCTGTATATTGTCCCCCTCTCACTCGATCTGATTCTCCGAGTCTCTCGCCGATGTCGACCAGCTTGAATCTGACCCACTTCAAACATGGATGACTCGGAGATCGCGGTCATGGGTCACGTTGAAGCGATGCCAGGTGGCGCACTTCACACAACCAGAGGTGACTCGAACCACAAGTCAGTCAACTCTTCTCCATGATGAGTACAGTCTGATGTAGTCATGGTAGTCAGATACAGTACATAGAAAGGGAGCACGGGGTCCCGTGTCGACCCCCCCCCCCCACGCCCCCAATCGAATGGCGCAAAAATATATGAAGATGATGGGAAAGGAGAGAAAGAATGGGAGAGGAAGGAAACAACGCAAGTTGTCTGGATCCTCCATTCATTCGAAGGCATTTTATTGGTGTTATTTGTTTACTGTTTTCCGAATGTCATCCACCTGGTTAGTCTGATGCCCACAATGCCTGGAGAAATGCAACATCACTGGTAGAAAATCTAGAAAATAAAAATAGTAACCTCTGTTATGATTGTAAGCAATAAGTAAAGTTTCAATGGAAGAATACTTCCAATCATTTAACAACGTAATTTGGATTTATAATTTATAGTGCAATGTGAATGTGATAAGCGTTCGCAGAGCGCCAAACTGTTTTCGAGCTCGAATTTAGAGATTGTTGACTATAAAAAAATGATTTATTAAAAGTATGTTTTGTCGAAGCAAAACTGCACTTATTTTAAGATTTTCCACGAGTAAGCATTCCTCCCGTTTTTCTTTTGAGATGTTTCGAGCCAATTCCAGTATCGGAGATGACCACAAATTGTGTTTGAGTACCTAGAAATAGATTTGTAGAGCACTAGACGACGCGATTGAACAGTGAAAAGAAAATTATTTACGAGTAATACTTTTGCTCGAGGCTATATCTTTAATCCTCCTTTCGATAATATGAGAGGCGATTATAAATCATATTGAAGAAATAAAAACCGATTTGGGGCATGACCCTCTATTACGGAAGAGTTAAACAAATTACGTACCATAAATCTCAAACAACACATAACACTGGACGATCAGATACCTCTGACAAACTGGATTTATGAACAATCGGTTTCGATTTTGACTTTTGGTTTGTGTGCATTAGTCATTAGGATAGAATATGGAGGAGGGAGTAAGAATGGAAGAGACGAAGAGAGAGAGAGAGAGAGCGAGAGAGAGAGAGAGAGAGGAAGAGGCAGAGAAAGGGGGATAGATGGATAAAGGGAAAAGTCGGAAGGAGAGGGAGAGTATACTCTCTAGACCAAGCGAGGGGGGGGGGGTGATTTATGATTCCAATGCTCATCTCCCAAGTTTTTTTAGAAGGTCGTCTGTGTAATTTTTGATGCTTTGGAGAGGTCATAACAATCTGAATGATGTTACTGAAAGGGTCTTTATCCAGAGCACGTTGGGAAAGGGGGTGGGGTAATAGCCCCTACTGAAAATATCTAGTAACAATGTTTCTCAAATCCATATTTCTGTCACCGTAAAATATACTAACAAAAGCCAGCTAGTTAGTTAAATGCTAGTCCAATTATGATTATATTATTGATAATCCCAGTATACCGTGAGTCAAACGTCATGCCTAACAGGCTTCCTTTTTTTGGGGGGGGGGGGGGGGTATCCCCCATGCTACAAAGCCAAAGCAAAACCGAATGTGACCTTATATAGAAACGGCGTGCGTAAAAAGAAAAAAAGTGGCAGGCAGACCGATTGTCGTCTGCTCATATCTTCAGAGGAACATAACTCTTTCTCATGACGGAGTAAACGAAAAGCCTTAATTACGGTGTCAAGAAACCGGCCTGATTTATCCCCGGGTCGGATTTTGGCGGACCAGAACCAAATATGTGTACATTAGAGCGATACTCATGTCGCCTGCTCGTGGCCTAGGTCACCCCGCTCTCCCGTAGTGTTGGTAAATAGATAAGAAGTAGTCATGACAAGTCAACAAATCACGGGTGAAATATGGAAGATCGACTGAAGGTAGGAAACGAGGAGAGAGTGGGTGATGCGATGGAGAAAAGAAAGAGACATTGTAATAGTGGGCACCAGAGGAATTGCCATCGAGGGAGCGATGAAGCTGCGACTTGGAAGGAGTCATAGCAGGAGCAGATCACAAAGAGAAAACGATGAAGAACTAAAACAGGGGCAGAGGCGTAGCTATTCAATGGACATATACACCGCGTTGAAAGGGGGTGGAGAGAAAGGAAGGCAGAGGGTAAATGGGAACTTAAAGTTGATACTCTAAGACAATCCCAAATACTGAGATAATTACATAAATAGAAAGCTTTTAACCCCCATAATAACATCAAATGGTGTCCACCCGACAAAACAAGTTTAGAATAATGAATTTATTCGAGTAAACTCTACCAAAATATCTAAGTCTGAAACCCGGAAGTGCACGTAGAGTCGGGCCTCTATCCGTGACGTCACGAACGGGAGTCATGGGCTCAGTGAGAGTGAATGGCAGTGATATCCCTACGTAAATGCTATCCTGTCAGAGCTTAGATTTGTTGTTGTTAAGGAGTATATTTGATGGATTTTCTGTTTTCATTTGAATGAAGAATAACGAAGCAACATTTTCCAGTCGCTGATTTCTTTTTATATCCTCATATTCACCTATTTGGTAGAGATTTAAGACGAGTTTACTGCTTAGGAATTAAAGTTAAATCGTGCACGTATGAATAGGCGGATGCATTATATTGTCATCAGATAAGGTACAGGAGCAGTTTTGTAAAACGAATAGGTCTAGAACTATGATAGTAATTATCATAGATGTGTGTGACTGCCTCAAAAAAGGATACAGTACCAGTTAAACATTTTATGTGGTAAAATATCAAACTTAAACGAGATCATGCAAGCGCGTTTCCTCTATAATATTTTGGCGAGTGATGCGGCTCTTGCATGAACGTTCGTGAAGCGAGCAGAATCGGGAGGTAAGACCAAGCCGCTGCTCTAGGCGCTGCTTGCTTGTGATGGAACGTACGTGCGCTAGTTACAAGTATATGTTTATCGGCAATTGCAAGAGAATGAAAGCGACGTTGCCAGCTAAGAAAAACAACTAACAAAGACTTGCTCCTGACTACCGGTGTCAGAATTGGTAGATGAAGGATCTTCAGGGCCAAGGAAGGCGAAAGACATGGGCAAAAGGAAGAGGAAACCATCGGGAGATCGCTGTAGTGTATGGTAATGAACTGTGCATGGGTAGACAGGCTACTGTTCACTCCGTGCCTGGGCCGATTTCAACACCAAAACAAAAATTACATGGTGAAAATATCGACTAACAGCACGTCGTTGGCATGTATATGTCATAATTTTTAAAAGGGGAATTGATATTAATACTATGAAGTACTAGGGGAAGGTAAAGAATTGTACATAGAATTATGATTTATTAGACTTTTCAGCCTTTGAAACAAAAATATGCAGAAAATCGTATCACTCTGCACACGTTTGCTATGGAACATCCGGGTACGTGAATATACTCTCTCCCGGACGTGAGGTCATAAATAGTAGACCAGCGCCGTGACTGATTTTCTATGCAAAGAGAGGCGGATATTTTCAACATTTCAATTGAGCATTTCGAGTAGACAGAATTTTTTTGTGATATACTAAGTAATTGAAAAACTTAAAAATAACATATACTTGCCGTAGGTAACAAATTAAGGGACATTTATTTGCTTAGAGTATCAACTTTAAACAGTCGATGATAGGACACCCCTCTCACACGCCAGGGGCGGATCTAGCTTTTTGGTAAGGGGGGGGGGGTTTGACCAAAATAATGACGAATAATGACGATGCAGAGCATCGTCCACGAGCCGCGAAGCGGCGAGCCGATTTTTTCGGGGGTGTTTATTTGAACCCCGTAAGTGATGTTTTCCTGGCATATATTAACACCCTGGAGACCATAAAAAGCAGTGCATGATAACGTCTTTTTAAATCAAGTAACAGTTTAATACACAGTTATATCCAGAGTTATCATGTGTTTGGTTAAGTTACCAGATGAGTTGAATATCTTCTCACAATATTTGCACTTGAAAGGGTTTCTCTCCAGCGTGCGTTCTTTTTTCTTTCTTTCTTTCTTTTTTGTTCCTTTTTTTTTTTGGAGCCGCCCAAGGGGGGGGGGTTAAACCCCCTAACCCCCCCCCCCCCCCGTACTTCCGCGCCTGCACGCTCTTCCCTAATTTATGTTTCATCCAACACCGGTGCCCCCTCCAATGTTGCCAGTTACAGCACTCACAATGTCTAGAGTCATGCTACGCCCCTAACTGTCCAGTGAATTTCTAAATGACGCAGGAGAAAGTGGGTTGTATTTAGGGAAATGGAAGTTAGTCTGATACAGATTGTCATGATCATATAATGTAATGGACTTATAAACTAACTTTTTATGAGTTCATGTTCTGATCGTCTCGAGATCATCCAGAGAGGGCCTTCCTCAACTTGAGAAACGACGTTTCTTAAGTTTCTTGATACAATTAAAATGGCACCGAGATAATGATAAATACACAACTTTCTGCAATAGTAGTAAATTAATCCACATTCGCGTACTGGGAGTGCTGGATGCTGGCGTGCTGTCAGTAAATGTTTGATTTATATCGCACCCCCCCCCCCCCCCAATGCAAGGATTTCCCCTTCTTCTTCCTTATCAGATAATTTTGGAGTGGAAAATGTATCCCTCAGCGCCCTCAAATGCTCAATGAAAAAAGTCGCTTCTAGGTGACTGGTATTCCCCCTGGGTTTGCCCTTTACTAATTTCATCTCTGGTTGTTGGGCAACTATGTTCCCATATAAACGCAAAGAAATATTGTTCCTGTTGGGAGAGGGTGGGGAGGCATCCCCCTGTCTTTGCTGTGTCTCTATCTCCCTAGTAGGGAAGACTCGGAGGAAATGGGTTAAGTTAATCGTTACAGCCATCTTCTTTCTCATCAAAAAAAAAATCAGACATAGTCAGCTGACATGATTGAAGACTCTGCTCTCATCTTCGCATGGGTGATTCAAAGCGACACTATACATTATCACTCATTTGGTGATGTTCAAAACGTAAGTCCAGAAACGAAAAACAAATATGCAATATTGTTCTGCAGATACTTACTTTTTGCTAATTACTAAAACAATTTGCAATGCAAGGTCGTAGTAAGAAAATACAAGCAAATAACAAAAAAACTTTACTTAACTTTGACAAAAGTTTAGTCGCAATATTGTAGGCCTTTGTTTCATCTTTATTCGTCTTTGAGTGATAACATATAACTGATTAGTGTCCTGACAACAGACTGTCAGTATACAGTATAATGCATAGCTTTTGTCACTTCTTATACCTGCTGTATCTATGGTGTTGATTTACTTTGAGAAATGGAGCAAGAAGTGCATTTGTCACATAACATGGTAACGCATCGCCATTATCTCGTGTATATAAACAGATAAGGGCATTCATTACATGAGACTGGTATCATGTTTTGGGCTTGCTAGTCGCCGTCTCATTATTCTGGTTGTAATAAAGTGTCAGCATAGATGTGAATGCGTCTTGTCAAAGCATCTTTCGTCAAGATTTTTTCATTATTCTAAAGAGACTTATCTCGACATGAATTCACTACGTTTTGCGGCACTAACTTTTATGACTTTTTGTGATAACGACTCGAACATAACGTTGTGACGACATCTCTCTGTATATTAAGCAATAACTCAACCTTTGATTTTCTTTCGGAGCTTCTTGTTTCCTCGCTCATTATATTTTTATCCCAATGGAACTGACTTAAGCTTTATCAGTGTGGCAGCAGGAGGAGAAATTCAATACTTGTTTTGTGTAAATCATGCAGCGCACCAGTTTCCTCAATTTTTAAACATTCGTCAATTTTGATAAAGCCGCATCAACTGAACAGAAACCAGGTGATATTGCGTTGCATGTCAGCCATGCATGTTTTTGTTAAGTAACATGAAGAACCATTTCTTCTTTATTCTATAACGGATCACGTGCATTAAAGGCGCACTTGGCTTTGACAGAGCATTGAACATTTTGAAGCAAAATATTAAGTGTTGCCCAATTTTTTATGAAGTAATATAAAAGGAAAGTAGCCCTGCTATAGCCCTTAAGTAAAATAATGTTGTGTCGCATTCGAGAAAGATTTAGTCCGTTTACAATGTACTGACCAAATAGCATCGTCATCGCCATGCAACTGCCAATATTATTATTGAGGGGCAACCCAAACGAATATGCTGACAAACTAAAGAATGAAAGATTAGATCATATTTGCCAATATAATGTCAGATGAGCAGATACAATATTATTGATTCAAAATGCGTATACCTATCGTGGGTCTCCAATGAAGAATGCATTAATGTACGTCTACAATGGCGCAGCTATACGGGAGCAACACCCCTCCGCTCCCCTCCCCTCCCCCTTCCCTCCCCTCCCCATCTAAATGGCGACAATAAAAAATGTAGGGGAAAGGAAAGGGATTTGAAGTATAAGGAAGGGAAGACAAACTAATATGTCTCCCTAATCGGTTCCCTAGTGGAAGTAATTCGCATATCTTTAACAGAGAAGACCCGTGTTCCTCCCCATGATACCAGTGCCCCTCAGTGACTAGATCCATGCTACGCCAATGTAAAAGCATTACACAAAAAATAAATACCCTGACTGCGGATTCTGAATCTCAACCACCGTTTCACATTGGAATGACAATTATTGTTAGGGTTCAAATTACATCTAATCATGCATGGCCATGACTGAATTAGAAGTATTGTGAAATATATTAAAGTCAGTACTGGATTTTTATCGGGAGCCTGGGGGGGGGGGATAATTTCGTTCACAATGAATGGAATGTTCCGATTTTGCAGAAATATAAGTTGATTGAAAGGTGGATGTAAACAAACTGTCTTTCACTCACTAGTAGTAGTACAGCTATATCGCTATTATTGTTATGATTTGTTTTCTTTTCTCTACAAGTTAATGAACTATTTAGGTGTTTTTATCTGCTCTTTCTTCATATTGGAGATTCATGTCACACCTATTATTAGGTTTGCTCTCTCGTTCCTCCATGAATTGGCATTGTAGTTTTTCTGCAATTATGTCACTGATATTCAGAGTTTTGTTGATGTATATCTTCAGTTATACCTTTATGATTGTGGACAAAACAAATCAGTATGAGCGAATAATGACTACGTCCAATTTAAGGTGTTGCGCACGTTTGGCGGTTGATTTATGTCCCGTCGTACGCCTGCCATGACTATTTGAAAATATTGTCGTCAATTTGGCAAACTAATGGGCCCATATATCAGGGGTCTAGTCGTCACCGTGTCTCTAAAGCCTGACCTCGGCTAGCTGGCCCGTGGGATGATAGACGAGAACCCGTTATGACCATGTTCCATGATGAGCTTCTGGCTCCAACATCGAAACTACGCTCTCTACACGGATTGATTTCTGAAACTTTTGGTCCCCTATTCTTCATGCTGATATCTTTTCTTTGACGTTTCTTATCGCCATCTTCACTCTCATAAAAACATTGACTCTTCTGATTTCTCTTCTTTGGTATTAATCTCTTATTTCAAAATTTGAAGTGCTCATTGTAATACTTCTTTTATCCCGTTGTTATATCTTATTATCTTCAAGCGTTCCTTACAAATTATTATTCTCAATTTAAAATATCATTGTCAATGTCTACTTCATGTCAGTCGTGGCCAATTCCCTCTCATGATCAAAGTGACATGACATAGACGGATTTGCAACGCAAGATGGCGACATGTAAGAGAGTAGACTTTTATTGCTTGCATGTCATTTGAGAAAAATCCTATTTTGATAATGATCCTCCATATCGTTTATCATTTTTATGTTATGTTGTTTGGACATTTGATGTTGAAATTAAGTGTCTTCAAATGGAGTTAAGCTTTTAAAATAATAGGCTATACATTCAACTGATAAAGTACTTAAAACATTGACCCCCCCCCCCCCATTTATAATCCACCCCTCGTCATAAGACATTTCAATCTTTTTAAAAAAACCCTAATCATAATAGTTTATTTTTATTGCCAACGACTGTAGAAGAATTATTTGATATTGTACATTCTTTAAAGAATAATAAAAGTCCAGGTTGTGACTATATAACAAATGAGTTGATAAAAAATGTAATTATTGGTATTGTAGAACCCCTCGTACATATTTTTAATCTATCAATGACCACTGGTGTTGTACCCATGAAAATGAAGATTGCAAAGGTTGTACCCATTTTTAAAAAGGGTGATGCCCTTATCTTGAATAATTCGTCCTTGTTTTCACGAAGTGACGGTAGTGAGGAAAATCGTAACGCAAAGTGAATGCAATTTTTTTTCACTACCGTCACTTCGTGAAAACAGCAACGAATTATCGTCCTATTTCTTTGTTGAATTCCTTTTCTAAAATTCTTGAGAAGCTAATGTATACTCGGACGATAAAATTTTTGATGAATGCTAACATTTTGTCAAATTTTCAGTTTGGTTTCCGTGAAAAACACACTACAACTCATGCTATTCTACATTTGGTGGATAAGATATCCAGTGCCTTAGAAGCACGCATGCATACAGTTGGTGTCTTCTTAGACTACTCTAAAGCGTTTGATACTGTAAATCATTATATTTTAATAGATAAACTGTGTCATTATGGTGTAAGGGGAATAGCATTAGATTGGTTTAGAAGCTACTTAACAAATAGGAAACAGTTTGTTTCTTTAAATGGAATTGATTCAGATATGCGGGACGTCACTTGTGGGGTCCCACAGGGATCCCTTCTAGGCCCGCTTTTGTTTATTGTGTATATTAACGATTTTCAACTTTCCGCAAAGATTAGTTATCATTCATTTTATTTGCAGATGACTCAAGTGTATTTTTCTCTCACAGAAATCCACAAACTCTTTTGCAGACTGTAAACTCCGAGTTGACTAATGCGACTTTGTGGATTCAAGCAAACAAGTTGTCTTTAAATCTTTAAAAAAATATATGCTCTTTAGTAATTCCCTGAGTATATTGCCTGGCAATGTAATGTTTAATGGTGTTGAGATTGAAAGGGTATCTACATTCAAATTTCTTGGAGTTGCATATTGATGAACATTTAAATTGGAAGTACCATATTAGTAAACTTTGTAAATTATTGTCAAGAAATACTGGTGTAATTTATAAATTGAAATGTTCCCACAGAATATTTTACATAATATTATGTTGTACGCAACTTTGATTTTGCCATATTTGCACTATGGTGTGCTAGCTTGGGGCAACTCATTCAAATCTCAAATGGATAAATTACTACTGGTACAGAAAAGAGTAATACGAATTGTTTGTAATACTCACTATCTTGCGCATACAGATGTTCTTTTTTTTAATAGTGGTGTTTTGAAAGTTGAAGATATTTATCATGTACAACTAGGAGCTATAATGTATCAATTGAATGCAGGTCTACTGCCAGTAGCCTTGGCTGGAATATTTAAGAAAAATAACCAAGTTCATAGTTATTCCACACGGCAGGCGCAAGCATATCACTTACCTCTTGTTAGAACGCAATTTGCCCTTACTACTTTGGGGTCCACTGGACCTAGGTTTTGGAATTCCCTTGAACCAACAATAGCGCAATCGGTCAGTATTATTATATGTATTTAAGCGCAAACTGAAGTTACTGTATTTGAGTCGATATCGTCTAGATTTACAGTTGTGATCAATATTTAAGAAAACTATTTGCTATATATGTCAGCATTATTCTACTCCCGTTTCTCACATCTATTCATCTGTCTGTCTTGTTTAGTTTTTGTCTGTGTTTCAGTCCTGTTGCTCGTAGTATATTCCTTTTCCTGTTGTTTATAGCCATTATTTAGTAGTCAGTAGATTTTATTGTACTTATTTATGTTTAATATTTTCTCAGTTGTTTAGTTAGTTTAGTTTTGTAAGCATTTAAATGTACGCAATTTTTTTTTGTTGTTGTTGACGAGTTTGTTCTTTTAGGACATACTCTTAAACTACTCATGAGGGACCTTATATCCACAAGCCTTGCTTTCAACCAAGGTCACCTCATCTTTCTATTGTAACGCCATATTCTGTTCACTCCTTTATATTCATGTCATATTTATAATGTGTGTTAATTACGAAAGAAAGATAAATAAACTTGAAACTTGAAACTTGAAACTTGAAACTTGAAACTTGAAACTAGATTATTTTGAATATTGTTCTTCTGCTTGTGATCACACATAGGTACATTACTATCCTGGCTGCGTATTAAAAACTGTGCTTTTGATTCTCAACATTTCAAACGCCACTGTACAAAACTCAACTAATTTCACTAAAAATCGGTACTTTAGTGACAATTGGTAACACCTAAATAGCAGTAAAATACAATTTTTTTAACTTTCAGATGTTAGAAAGAATAATTAAAAAATTCAAATTGTGAGTCTACTGTCAACTTTGCCGATCAACCGCATCGGCATATTTGTATGCATTTGCGTGTTGTGAGTGTATTGACTATTCATGTATTCAAATGCTGCCTATTAACACGTAGTGCAGTCCTAAAGGTCAACACGCAATAGCATTGACTCTCTCTATCTATGCTTTGCTGGAGTGCTTGTGATGTGATAATTCTCGGTCTCGATCGGAGTAACTTTTGACCTGTTTGTTCATGTTTTTGACAGCAACAAAGATATTAAATGGTAGGTACTTTGTTATTGGATATGATAAAATGAGCCTCGGTAGGAATGACTAAAGTCTTGCAGTCTAAACGGGAATATAGTCGATCATGTTTATATCCGTCTAGTACTGTCCCACTCGTAGGACTAGGAGTAGGGTGTCTGATCGCGCACCCGATGTTGTGTGCTAAAATTAAAATCCTTCCCATAGAGATTGCACGCATCCCTATGCAGTCTACGTGCATTGCGCGATCATGCAAAATTGGTCAACGATTTTATGAAAAAAAAATTGAAATTCAAACCTTTATTCCTCGTGATCCTGAAGGTGAAACTCAATAAATGTGGTGTCATATGAAAGAGCAGGTTTTTCGGCGCTTGTTCAGAAACGTATCAAAAATTTGACCCATAATTAAATAACTCTGGCGTGGAGATGCCCTACTAAAACATACCCAAAATGAAGTAAATATTCATCAAATGTCCAAATGCAGATCATGAGTTAAAAGTCGTTATATTTATTACCTGTTTCGTGTCAATTCACTTGTTATTTTTTTAGTATTTTTCGGGAAAGCAATGAGACAGTATACACTTTTTCACAGGTTTCACGGCAAACCGCTGCACAATACAAGTGCATACTAACCATGGTGGGGTGCGGGTGGGCGTGCGCGCGCCTGTGTGAAGTTATCTACCGTAATGTCTCAGATCCTCATTACGGTAAGGGGGGGGGGGGGGCACTGCTGTCATGCATTGTGCATTGGTTTCCTCATGCACTCTATTCTAGACTAGGCTATCTGACTATAGACTTTACACTCTACACACAACTTGCGTGTGACTGAATGAAGCATGCCTGGGGGAGTGGGGGAAGAAGAAGAAAGATGAAAGATAAGAGGAAGAAGGGAGAAGAAGAAGTGGTAAAAAACAGGGGGGGGGGGGAGAAGAAGGAGGTCTATGACCAAAAGGATATCTATATTTCTAAAATTATTGGCCTGCTCAGACCCTCAAGGGTAGTAGTAACTAAATCATGCTCAGGTCCCCTGTAATGTTTAACATTGTTTAACATGCACCAGTGCAGTGAGCTTCCAAATTACTAGCCTGGTCCTTCACCCCCCCCCCCCCCCCCCCCCCCCACCTCCCCCCTGCCTTCCCCTTTTGTAGGGTAATAAGAGTCTGATATAATTATGTACACCTTCAGATGTGCAAGCAAAACAAATTAATTCATGAACCTCCGACATCTAGAAGATAACAGGGCAAATCATCTGTACCATTTGCAGTACTCAAACTGCTTCGTACGGTTGGACCTAGTGTACTTGTTGGCTGTATATTAACAACAGCACAACTACTTTCCGATATCATTTAATATCCATCTAATTTACTTTCACAGATAAAATGGCCAGCATCTCCAGGTACCCAAAGCAACTCCGAAGACTATGGCATATCCATAGACAGTTCAAGAACACCTCAGTGCCCCCAACTGTCCCCTTGAGATGGATGAATACACACAGAGTAAGGTCACCTATCCAGAGGATATGTAGGGCTAGTTACCCATCCAGGAACCTAGCAACCATTCCCAGGGGGGATCAGAAGAAGGACTTGATGTTCTCGTCTGATTTCAAGCCGGATATTGATCTAGATTTTCTTGCTCAAAATGTGGAGGTTTTTGCAGACCGTATCAGCCACAGGAAGGGCACAATTGATGTTCATGAAGTTGTAAGTTTTTTTGAGCAGCTTTGGAATTAAATTAATGATGTGTGTTCAAGTTAGGTTATTACCTCTTGGGTGAATTCAAAGAATAGGACTTGTGTGACCAGCAGGGTTCTCTCTAGTGCAATAGTCGTAAGGATCTCACAAAGGAAAAGCCATTTGTATAGTCTTTCCAACAAGGGTTCCATCAAAGGTTATTGATGTTTCAATAATTACTTTTAACAGGCTAAAATACTATTTCACTTTGGTGAATATTTCAATGCACTTATATTAAAAAATTAAAAAACAGCAACAACAAATAAACAAACAAACAATCAAAGAAGAAAGATACCAGAGTAATATCTCTAAATAATTGAACATAATCTTATTCTTGGAATAACACATAGATCCAGTTATCTCTGGCCTAGTATTCAATAAGTTATGGTGAAGGATGTAATGTTCAATTTTAGAGGAATCTTTCAGAATGAGAAAATCATTTAGTTCCAGTTTGATATGTGATGTTGATGTTTGGACATAATGTCAATATAAAGTAAATCAAAGTAATTGGTATGCATATGTGTCTTTTTTTTCTGTTAGCTTAAAAAGATGAAAGAATTCCAGCTCATACAAGAGGATGTCCATGATGTTCAACGTAGACTACAAGCTGATATAGATAAAGGATTGGTATGTACTTGATAATACAGTAAATGGCTGATTTTTTTTCTTCTTTAATGAAATAAATAATCTCTAAAGTGACAAAATACATTTTTTGATGGATTTTCAGTTTTGTCAAAAAAAAGATATTTTAATTTATCAGAATAAATCCACATAAAAGGAGCACCCGACCATAAATTAAGCTGTGATGCAAGCCCTCTCTATCAATTGATTCATAAACAAATGGAGTATACATTCATATTATCTGTAGAACACATATCCCCTCTAAAAAGAAAAACTGTACCGATCACTAAATGACATGCTTTTTTATTTAAAGGGAAAGTCCACCCTGAAATTAAGTTAGTTTTAATAGGAGTAGAAAAATGAGAGAAACAAGTCTGTGAAAGTTTGAGCAAATTCCGATTAAAAATAAGGAAGTTAGGATTTTTTAAGTTGTGATCAATCAAACACAAATTGGCAACTCTATGACGTAAAATGCGAGCTCAACTTCCATTTGCTTAGTACTAAAAAAATCTAAAATTTTCATTTTCCCTCAAGAAAAATTTCAACCATACATGCACCCTAAATATAATAATTGCAAATATGTTTCTATACTCCCCCTGCAAGGAAAAAATATATATTCCGTCATCAATAACGAAGAAAACATGATTTTATGGAATATTATGCACAAAGCAAATGAAGGAGAGCTCGTATAATAAGTCACAGAGTTGCCAATTTGTATTTGATTGATCACAACTTCAATAATTCATAACTTTCTTATTTTCATTCAGAATTTGCTCAAACTTTCACTCACCTGATTTTCTTATTATTCTGCCTCTATCGAATTTTGGGGGTGGACTTTCCCTTTAAAAAAAAGATATGAATGACATGGCTGTATGTAGCAGGATCTAGCAATTACTTAGGAGTGAAACTGCTTCTTTTCTATATATGCTTTAATTGTGCTGCGCCTTTCTTCTTTTTCCTCAGAACACAAAGGAATTGGAAAGTATGTTGAAGGAGAAAATGACCCAGCTTCATAGAGCACAAAATGACTTCTATCGGATCGCCGTGGCCATTCCAAATTCAATTCATCCTGATGTGGTAAGACTTCATCTAACAAGTATATGCAGATGCCTCTCTAAGCTAAGATACTGATCTTGTACAAGCACTTTGTTTTTGTTTGTAGGAAGAACTGAATTTTTAAATTGTGTTTGCCAATCATGAAGAAAAAAAATCATGATCATTATTTCTTAGTTCTTATGAGTACAAAGTTGTATATGTTTTGACTAAAGAAAGGAGACATTAGTCTTTTCAACGTGAGACATAATGATTTTGGAACTCCTCAATTTGATGATGAAATAATTACAACAATAGTTACCTGTTCCGGTGATAGATGTATTTCATCTATGTCTATTCTGTTTCTTATATCTATATATTTTATTAAACAGGCTTTGAGTGAAGATGCTGATCCTGTGTTAATAGAAGAAATAAATGAGAAGAGATCATTTGACTTTCCCATCAAGGGACATGTGGAGCTTGGTGAAGATTTAGACATCATCAGATTGAAGTAAGTCAATATTCCGTCAAGAACCGATTGATGGATTCCTGCCAAACTTAGGTCATGTATGTTACCTGCAGAGCAGATGAACTGATAAGATTTTGGGGTCATGAGGTCAAGGTCAAAGGTCATGGGGCTCATTATGTATGCAAAAATAGCTTGTGATCACATTATCATTAGAACAGATTGATGGATTCCTGCCAAACTTAGATCATGTATGTATCTTGCAGAGCCAACGAACTGAGTAGATTCTTGGGTCATGAGGTCAAAGGTCATGGGCTCATTATGTATGCAAAAATAGCTTGTGATCGCATTCTCATTAGAGCTGACAGATGGATTACTATTTAACTCAGGACATCTTGCAGAGCCAATGAACTGAGTAGATTCTAGGGTCATGAGGTCAAAGATCAAAGGGTCATTATGAGAAATTGCTTGTAATCACGATATTCTGAGAACCTGTAAATGAATTACAATTGAACTTGAATTTGAAAAATTTCTTCTGTTTTGGTTTGTAAAATTGTTACATGACGGAGGCATAATTTTCGACTGTGCGCAGTCGAAGTTCCATCTAGTTTTAATTGTTAACAAATATTTAGAACATGTCCATTTAATTGAGCTTGACTCAAAGCTTGATCTCTCTCTCTCTGTAGAAATCTTGGACATACTACAGGTCATAGGTCTTACTTCTTGAAAGGTGCTGGATCAATGCTAGAGGACGCCCTTGTAAGATTTACATTAGACAGGTTAATCAACAACCATGGCTTTAAGATCATCAAAGTCCCTGATCTCATCAAACCAGTCGTTTTCGTAAGTATGGTAAGTATATCTGCTACTATTTTAGCCTCTTTTATTTCAGATTGTCTAATTGCAAACCACATGTTGCTCACAGTTAAAGGGATAGTTGAGTTTTTGTTTAACATCGCAAATGCCTTTAAAGAGCATGGTTACTGCTCTTAATCTTATCTATGACATTTCAAGTTAATTTTAGACCCCAAAATGTGTGAATTTAGATTAAATACGATCATACCAAATCAGCTCCACTTTCAAATAAATATGGAGACCGTTAATTAATTAATTAATTAATAATAACAAAACATGGGCCAACACGAAAAAGCCAACAAAAACCAATATTTGCATTGGCTGGATTAGAATGTATAAGGCGAAATCTCGTTTTTCAAGAGCTGGTTCAAAATTCCTGAATATTTGTGGTGCCCCACAAATATTAAAAATGGTTATATCTATGAATATTTCAGCCGTCTATGAACCAATTTTGATCAAACAAAGATGATTTTATCATTTAAATTGTATATTCTTTCAAATTTGACACCCAGTTTTTCATTATCTCACAAGAAATTATTTTGTGTAGTTCCCTCTGCAATAAAACTCAACCTTTTCTCATCCTCTCCAGGTCTTTCCCCCTCTCTCACATAACAGTGGTGGTGGTTATTTAATCTGACAGCTAAGAAGCAATAGATGCTTGTTAGTAAGTAACCAGAAGACCAACGGCTTTAGGTCCTCTCCGAGGGACCAGGTAATGAGGATTAATGCCTTACCAAAGGGAACTAGCACATCGACTTGGTTTCGAACTCGGGTCACCGGATTACGAGACCACTGCTCTACCGACTGAGCTATCGCGCCTCGATCCTTTGCAACTGCAAGCCTACTGTATAAGAATGTATCAGTCCATGAGTGTGAGGCTCTTCAAATTGGCTGAATCTGTAATCTCCTGTGATGTAGTGGCATACAACTTTCCCAAATATTCTAAAACACAAAATGACTACAAAACAATTTTTGTTGTTGTTGTTGAAAATGTATGGCTTGGGAAGATCATTTCTTTTCAGAGGACCTGTTATAATAACTCTCAATAATGTTTTTTTGAGTAGTGCCCCAAGGGTGAAGACACTTGGAGAAACACAGAAATTGGTGATTTTTTGTACAATACAAATGGGAGAGTTATCCGTCACTTCATCACAATCCACTGACAGAATTGCCAATTCGAGATTTGTATAGCTGTAGTGATCTCATATTTCAAACATTCATCTTTTTTATGTGCGTCCGTGCGTCCGTAACAAATTGGTTTCCGATCGATAACTTCAGTAATGTTTGACGGATTTTAATGAAATTTGATATGAAGGTACATGATATCAAAATACAGGCTAAGTTCGATTGTAGAGTACGTAGGTCAAAGGTCAAAGGTCATAGCTCATTAAATATGCGAAAAATACACATCTGGTTTTTGATCGATAACTTTAGTAATGTTTGACGGATTTTAATGATATTTGACATGAAGGTTCATGGTATCAAAACACAACCTAAGTTTGATTTGGAAGTATGTAGGTCAAAGGTCATAGCTCATTAAATATGCGAATCTGGTTTCCATTCGATAACTTGAGTAATGTTTGACAAATTTTAATGAAATTTGATATGAAGGTACATGGTATCAAATACATGTACAGCCTACGTTCGATTTTTGGGTATGTAGGTCAAAGGTGAAAGGTCATAGCTCATTAAATATGCAAAAACACCTAAATATATATATATATGTGAAAATGTGGTTAACTTCCTTGCTTAGTAATATAATAGTATAGTCCAATGGAGGTAACTTGTTCTAATGTATATAGGCCATTTGTACCCTGCGAGGGGATGCTATGCTTTGCATTGACTTGTTTTAATTCGGCATTCTAATTCTCTAATTTTTCTGCTTAATTATAATTTATTATATTTGCTTACCGGTATATAGCGCCTAACACTTATTTTATTTATTTATTTATTACTTAACACATACTTTATCAGAAGTCTCTAAGTGCTTTGCAATAATGCAGCATAGTTACCCTGGCTTTAGCAGTGCAGCTGTTACGCGCGTTGCGTTTCAAGGAATAAATTCATACCAGGTACCCATTTGTTTCACCTGGGTGGAGTGTGGCAAATGTAGATCAATGTCTTGCCAAAGGACAATAATGCTGCGGCGGGACTCGAAACCGCAGACTGATCGACAGTCCGGCGACGTATCCACTCGACCACAACACCTCTACACTCTTTCATTCAAATGAACTTATCGCAAAAGGTTGGATTGCCGTTTATTGATCAATGATTTTATTACAAATTTCGAAAGTTTGTGAAAAATAGATCTATGTTGAGTACTTTCCATATTCTATTGTCTCTGATTTGTTGTTCAGGAAGCTTGTGGAATGAGAACGGAAGGTCTTCACACACAGGTGTATCCTCTATCACCGGAGCATCATAACAGTGATTTGTGGTTAGCTGGGACTGCTGAAGTAGGCATTGCAGGTCATTAACCACATATTTTCCTCTCTTTGGGGGGAAATTATTTTGATTGAATTTTCAAGGATCAAATCTGTAAAGAGGAATGTTTATCATTGAAACTATATATTGTATATCTTGAGTGCAGGATTTATGAGATAGATTTTGTAATAGTTAATAAACTAGAGTTATTTTAGGCAGGATTTGTCAACCATTGCACAAAAATAATTCAATATTATATTTCAAAAACTACAATTCCTGGTTCACACAATGTAAGAGGCCAAGTGCACAATACCAGAATCATTTTTTTGCTTATGTTCATTCACTTTCACATTTAGCTATACTTTTAAATCAGTGACCTGCAGTGGGTGGTTAAGGATTGTGAATGTGCTTGACTCCATCTTTCTGAGGTCAATTATATTATGAAATATGAATAATGTAATGCTAAATATATTACTCATTGCGGATAAAGTATCAAAAATAATATCGCTAGTGATATTCGTTTGTCTCGCAATGTATGGTCAACAAGTGATCAAAAGATCACGATGTTTCGTTTGCCGCTGCAACACTTCGTGAGGTGATAAAATATATTGTAAGCAAGAGTCTTTTATACTCTACGGGTGGACCGGTGGTCAAATAATTTGATCAATAATTATAATATAATACAATATATTTTATCACCTGACGAGGTGTTGCAGCGGCGCACGAAACGTTGTGATCTTTTGATCCCTTGTTGACCATACATTGCGAGACAAACGAATGTCACTAGCGATATTATTTTCGATATGAATAATGTAGGTAAACCTTATACTTATATTTTAATTGTTTGCAGGATATTTGATGAATAAGACAATACCCATGGCAGAACTTCCCTTGAGAATAGCTGCTGTGAGTCGTTGCTACCGAGCTGAGACAGCTCACAGCGCTGATGCTAGAGGGCTCTATAGAGTACATCAGTTTACAAAGGTATTATTTGGGACCATGTGGCATTTTATATATTCTTTTTTTAAGGATATTTATACTCAAATATGACTTATGACACCGTCTACTTAATTATATTACACATTTTCTCTTTGTAAAGTTCAATTGTTTTTTTGTTTGGTAATACAGGGTTCCCAGCTATCCTGGAAATAAGGGAAATCTCAGGGTATTTGAGAAAATATCTCAAATTAGGGAATACTCTGGGGATTTCTGTGACCCAAAAAGAAATTAGTGAGTCTCTATATTTTGGCAAATGTCCTACCAGCATATTCACTGGGTGATTGGCTTTATGTGGATTTTAAAAACTCCATCAGGGAAATATGGAATAGTCAGAAAATTCAGTTTTCATGAAATGCTGGAAAATCTTATCAATTATTCAAAATATATACAGCGTTGAATGCAATGATGAAAATTAGACTTAAGGTTGACTGTACCTCAGATAAAGGTAGTTTATAAATCATGGCTTGTATCAATGCTTTTGATAGGTCAAACATTGATTGCTTTGAACTTTCAATTTTAAAATTGATTTAAGTTCATGAAATGTTTTCTCATTTTTTTAAGGTGGAGATGTTCTGTGTAGCAGCTAATGAGAGTGGGAAGGAGAGTGAGCAGATCCATCAGGAGTTAGTAGGGATCGAACGAGAGCTCTTCAGAGACTTGGGGTTGCATTTCCAGTAAGAATTGCAAAATAATGTGAACTACTGTAAGCCTCTATTAATGCAAAGCCATCAGAATAAACTCTAAAAAATTGGGCAAAATGTCTCTTTCCAGACATAAACCCTAATCATGCCTAAGTTTAACCAATCTTACAAACCTGTGCTTTGAAAATGTGCTGTGTAGGCCTATATGTTTTTTTTTGTTTTTTGTGTGTGTGCAGTATATACAAATTGATAATACACCTATATGAAAATGAAAAATTATACAGTGAACTATCATCAATCTCCTGAGTGGGCCAGATTTGCAAAGGTTTCATGCACTGAATAAATTGAATAATGACCCTGAATTTCAGTTCGAGAGAGAGAAAAAACCCACTTCATTTCAATGAAAACAGGCTTCAGTAACAATTTGAGAAAGCATCTGGTCTAACGGTACTATAAGTAGAGAAATTTGGATTTATTTGGGTTCATTTCATTGGTTATTTCATCATTTGAAGTAGAGTATGTGCCTCATGCATAGAGTATCGAAGCTGTGACGTCATAAAAATCCATTTTTAGAATTTCTCATTTTTTTCTTCATTTTCAGAAAGAGCATCAGAAATAATGTCCAAATATCGAAAACCAATTTAATATGTTAAGTATTGGCTGAAATATGACCATCTGAATAAATATATGTCCTATGGGAACCCAGTGTTATATGCTCTGGCTCCTAACCTTTCGGAAAATGAAGAAAAAATTGATAAATTCTAAAAATAGATTTGTTATGACGTCACACTTCACCACTCTATGATGTTGATTTGTATTGTACCTGTAGGATCTTAGATATGCCTGCCCATGACTTAGGAGCTCCTGCATATAGGAAGTTTGACTGTGAAGCCTGGATGCCTCACAGGAAAGCTTATGGAGAGGTAAGAACTGAGCTCAACCTTTAGATCTTGAAAAAAATACAAAAATTATTGATTTTCAGAAACACTTGAGCAGCAGACATCAATGTTGAGGAATTGAAGCCAATCTTGCGTCCTCTCACTGAAGCTTTATTTTAAGAAAATGTACCGGTATCTAAGAATCATTGTGAATTGTTATCCTGTAGGCCTAATACTTTAATACATGCTGTGGTAAGTTTAGGCCTGCCTAAGGTTAACGAAATAATGAGAGCTTGTTGAAAATTGCATATCCAGAAAAGTCACCAATTATCAGTAGACAAATGTTCATTATGTGGACACTTATGCCTGACATATCAAGTACTGTCTTGTTTATTTGTTTAGTTTTAACGTAGATGATAATTGTGGCATAATTTCATTTCGGTTATGTCCTTTTTCTGCCTTTCATAAAGATTTCCAGTACCTCAAACTGCACAGACTTCCAGAGCAGGCGACTACACATCCAATATAAACCAAGCCCAGAGAGCCAAGCTAAATATGCTCACACAGTAAGTCATCTACGTGTCTATAACAATTTTGTCAAATCAATCCATTGAGTATTAATAGTTGATCAAGAAGAGGAAGTGGATAAATGCAATTTCTGAATGCTAGCTGAAACGAATAGGAAATTCTTTATCTTCTCTTAACTTGTTAATGACCGAACAACTCAACTGAGATTGAGATCTATCGATATATGTGTTATTAAAACAAATCAGTAGGGTAATAATAATAGAGAATATTTATGAAGCGCATACTAATACATATGAATACAACTCCCTTCAAACATCAAATAATATTTTATTTATATTTCAATTCAGTCTGGAAATGAAAACCGAATATGTTCCAAAAATTATGACTTTGTCAGTTTACCAATATATATGCTAATTCATTAAATCTCCAACTTGAAAAAGTACAGAGAATAGCTCGATAACCCTACAGGTAACTAAAATGATTAACTGAATAGACTATAGAAGATAGTTGGAAAGTTGATAGGGTCATTTACTAAACCTATGTTTGTATGATCACTCTCACTGAACTTTCAATGTTTTGAATGTGTTTCACCAGCTGAATGGTACAGCCTGTGCAGTGCCACGCCTCATCATTGCCATCCTAGAGAACAACCAACAGAGAGATGGGAGCATCACGATCCCTGAACCACTTCAACCATACATGGATGGGATGAGAGAGATTACAAGACCTGCATCAGGGAGGCTGCACTTTACAAGGTTGTGATGGAAGCCTCAGTCTATGAGCAGAACTTGCTGTGAGAAGACTTAGGTTAAACTTTATCCTAAACTTTCAAGTTAAACTGATTGTATTTTTTGGGGAATAGCATGTTATTAGTTGTATATATATGCAATCAGGTGTTAGATGTTAGTCCTTAGGTGTTTGGTGTAAGGTGCTAAGTGTTATAAGTTAAAGTTCTTTATTAGTCGCAAGGGACCAGCACCACATAAGACTTTATTGTTTTTTCTTGCCGGTTTCCTCATTCGTATATGTATTTGTATTTTGCGTTTATCTTCTGTTATGTTATTTGTATTTTGCGTTTATCTTCTGTTATGTTATTTGTATGTTCCTTACTTATCTGTATAAATCGATGTTATAATTATGTATGTTTTTATATGATGGGTATGTACAGGTATAGATTTATCAATGTTTCTAAAATGTCTGTCATTACCCTCACCGTGGAATTGAATGATGAGGAGTAAAGTGCCTGTCGTGTGGCCCTTGAAATGAAAGTGGTCAAGAGGTCAATCTGCAAGCTATTCCCTATTGTGATAAAGGTTGTGATGGACCGTTTAAGAGAAGTCCAACCATATATTATAGCAAGTTGATCAGAAAAATAAGAGTAAATTCGTGAAAGTTTGAAAGGAGACGGACAAGCGAGACAGTTTTGAATCTTTGAAAGTTGTAATCACTATAAATACAGGAGTTTCAAATTGGCCATGTTGCCTAGGTCACTGTGACGTGATGGCTGAATTCTCTGCCATTTGCCCTCACTTACAAAATGGGTGAAAGGTCTTCCTTTTTTTCTTCGAAATTGTTTTCTCAGTGGGATCTTTTTCTTGATGGAGGATTCATAACAACATGCTATCCATGATACAGGTGTATATTTCGAGTTCTGCCCCAAGTGGAAAGGCACTTGGGGGGAAACTGGAAAGTAATTTTTCAGTGAATGTCGCCGAGAGAGATGTCCCTGAATAGGACAGAATTGACGGACAAAATTTCCAATTTAAGATTTGCATTGGTTTAATGATCTCATTTTTCAAACATTTGTAACTTTTTATTTGTTTGTCTGATATCTTTAACATACTTCACTGTCCCATATTTCATTTCTGTTGGTGCTTTCACAACCACAAAGATAAAAGTTTGGATTGCCCATAAATAGATTCAGGCAAAAAGGAATTATGTGTTTAATGTTGAAGAATGTAAAATCATGAAAGATGGTAAATATTTAAAAAGAAACTTGAGCAGTAATTGTTTGTCGTAGTTTTAATATTCTATAATTATTGCGATTGTGTACCTTGAGCAGTCTTTTAGGATGGTTATGGGCGATTATTATTATTTACGCTGTATCTGAATTTGTAAAGTAAGAAATTACATGATTTCAGTTATTAGTTTGTATTTAATTATCTCACTCAGGATCGATGGGCAGTATGAAATAAATAAAATCTTTTTTGGTTGTGCGTGATAACTTTCCGATATGGCCTATTCATAAAATGTCAAAGACATTACACTAAAAAAAAAAGAAAAGAATGCAACAGAGACATTTTTATTTTTGTATGCTTTATTAATCTAAATACCATGATTACCACAATATGAACCATAAATGTTACAATTTATCTAATAAATACTGCACTGAAGATTCTTGTTTACGGTGTATATTCATGTACTACATTTTTCTAGTACTGTGTTCAAGAGTTGTTGTAAGGTCACAAGTTTCAGGGAAAAGTTTACACAGTATTTTTTCAATATTTAGGGGGAATATATTTTCCCACAGCACATCTTGGCACGTTTTGTTTTATTCCAGCATAAATTGTTTAATACTTGCCAACAAGTCAATACATAGAACTTGTAAGCAAGTGAATAATAGTTTAAGGTGGTATTTCATGATATCCATTCCCTTTCTTCTTGTGACTTGACAACCAAAGAGAAATGTTGGCTCAAACTTGTATCTATTTTCCAATGAAAACTTCACTTAAAAATCATCATAATATTATGCCTAAGGGATATATCTTATTTGACTCTATATCATTTATTACTTAAATCATGTATACTGCCTTGTAATATGTAATATTTATCTTTAATTTTGAGAGCATTTGATGCCAATTAAATTAAATTACTATTCATTAAATAATGGCTTAACTGAAAAGAAAAGGTAAACAAAATAAATCATCACAATCTGCTTGAAGTCACTCATCAAAGATGTTAACATTAGTTGCTTAGAAATCTAAATATTGCACATTTCTTAATACATGTGATTGATTATACCACTTATATCGCAGAAGGGCGTTAGCGCGCGTGCGACTCAAAAATTACTAAAGACTAATTGAAATGTTGTAGTAGAACACGGCCACAATTTTGTTCTCGGAAATAAGTCAGTTTTATAAAAGTTTGAGGCGATTTAGTGCTAACGCCCTTCTGCTTAAAGTTTCATTTTTTACCTGAAATTTGAGCTAAAGCTATGATTGTCTACTTTTAATTATCTATTACATGTTGATATAATACATCAGGTTTGAATTATTACAAATATATAATGAAATACAAAAAAAAACCTCCCAAATCATAAATATACAAACAAGTGCAAAAGTATTCTACAAACAGTATGAGGAAAAAAAATCTTGTAAAGTATTGACAACGATTCCCAAATCTTAATATACAAACAAGTGCAATACTAGTCTACAAACAGTATGAACAAATCTTGTAAAAGTATTGACAAAACACAATAAATGGCAAGACAAATTATAGTGGTAAGATTATAGTAAATGGATATTGGAATCGCTTTCCCATTCCGACTGCCACACGTATGTTAACGTGCATGGGCATCATCTCACAAGCCTCTAGGATTCATTTCAGATTCTGACTTGAAAAAAAGGTATATTAGTATGTTTAATATGTCCATATGTGTCAGAAACCGTCAATAAATAGCCAATTTGTCATTTCTTTCAGTGAGTAAATGACTTGTAATATGTAGGTGTTATGTCTAGGCAATTTAACACCTACAATATCATTATGCTACTTCATAGTAATATTTTTTGCCAATTCAGTCTGCTAAGTAAACAGTATATTAAGTAGCACCTTACAATTATTTGGCAAAGTTCTTATGGCATAATATGCATATTTGTGCGAATCAAATATAAATATATTCAATTTCATAATTATTATTTTAGTAAATATGTTACATAATGCATAATAATAGGGCAGGTACTAGTACCTTTAGGGATGGATACAATACAAAAGTACACAGACAAACCCAGTACACTTATACAGTGTAATTGCATAATTGTGCCTGTTTGCATAAGACATAGGACTACATGAGCCACTAATGTAGTCCTTGATACGCTATGGGAGAGTAAACAAAGTAAATGTAAAGTGAGCAGAACAGGCAATACATTTTATTTAAACGTCTTTGGCCCAGAGCATGCACTCATAACCATCAGAGGCATGGCTGGTGTAGTAATAACAGTGGAATAGGCAGTAGGACTCAATAGAAAACACAATGGTAGAGACAAATTTAAACCTCATAACAACAAGTTTTCTTGATAACCTCAGAAATATGTTGATAATTTTAAATAACAAGGTGCAATAAAACCTACTGTACAATCTTTATAGTCACCAGTTTATCTGGTTTATCAATCAATGATATTGTGACCACAATGGGCAAATATATATTTCTTTCAACTGAAATACAATATGATTGAATAAACAACTGCTACAACAACCACATAAATACCAAACACCAAATCTTCCATAAAACACAGTCACTTTTCAAAGCAATGATTTAATCTAAATGATATCATGGAACACATACATAACTATTTTAACACAAATGTATAAGTTTCCTTTTAGTTTCACAAGGGAAAGCTTACCATCACAAAGACCGATGTCTAATAGCACTAATAATCAAAATGTTAAAATAGGAATGCTTTTATGAAGGAAAATTGTTTGGAAATTACTAGAAGACATAATAAGTAGAGAAGGGAATTTTCATTTAATAAAGGGGGAAAACGTGCCCTCTTAGAAGACAAACTTACCAGCAACATTGTAAAACACAAAAAATTTACCTAGCCTTTCTTTTCAAAAAATCAAATAATTAAAGATAGGGATTTCATAATTTTATGTAATCCAACTACAATATATAAAATTCATCATTTTAGTATCATTTCCTGATTTAGACAAAAGACAAATTACAGCTCAATGTGCTTTGAGGAATGCTTTTGATTCTCCTTCACTGCTGCATCAACTTTCTCGCTATCTTCTGCATCTTGCTCTGGCTTTTCTTCTTCTTTTTCATCTGTTCCCTCGGCCGCGTCAGGGTGAAGCACAAAACCCCTACGTCCCGCTCCTACACTATGCTCTTCATCTTCCATGAACTTGAGGAAGTCATACGGAGGAACTAAAGGCTTCCACTCTCGTTCTATCAAGGCTACAAGAAAAACAGAGATATATGTGAGATGTTTTCATCCGATTATTTAGATAATACTCTTCAGGTGGAACTAAGGCTTCCACTGTTGATCTATCAAGGCTATATCTAGCATGGCTACAGGGAAACGAAACAGATCAAAAGGAGGCAGCTGTTAAATGCATAAAGTACCAAAATTATAAATGGTCTGAAGGGAGAAAAACAAATCTTACATACAACGCAATACAATAAGAAACTTATTGCCCAGGGGGGCTACATTAGCCCCCCCCCCCCCCCTCCAGGGCTATTGAGGGTTAAGGTGATTTTAATAGAATCAGAAAATTAGAGGAACAGGTCAGTGAAAAATTGAGCAAAAACTGATTAAAACTTTGAAGTTGGTATCAATCAAACAGAAATTGGCAGCTCTGAGACATAACTTGCGAGCAACCCTCTTACTTTTTCTGTACTCGAAAATCTGAAATTTCAATTTTTGCCTTAAAGAAAGTTTCCAATCACGCATGCACTCTAAAAATAATTGTTGCAAATATGTTTTTATACAACCCCTGTTTGAAACAAAAAATGAAAGTTTATGAAATTGTCAGTTCAGAGCAAATCGGCTTTCTGCTTCTATTTAAACCAGCTAAATATCTGGGTGGACTTCCCCTTTAAGGTACCATGACTTAGTTGGGGCTTTGGATCCAGATATCTATCATATAGCGCGGACAAAAATTGTATTTGACTGACCAATACTGGTATATTCTTAATGTAATGGATATTCATGTATTAAGGATATTACATGTATTTTTCTTACCTCTAGCCTCAGAACAGTGCTTGGGACTTTCCAGGGATACCTCAAGCCAGGCAGTCAGAGCAGTTTGAGAAGGATTGTTGCCATGGGGACAGCGACACACTTCACCTAATGCATGGTCTAAGATGGCTATGGTAGCTTGGTCAGTAGTTGGTAAAAAGCCGTATGTCGTCAAGGTTTGAGAACCAACAGATTCCTCATCAGAGCTGCCATGGAATAACAGATTGATATCATATTCAAGCTAAGCACCGATATTTGGTCAAATACCACTACTTCATTCCACTTTGGAACGTATGCTATACCGTGTGAGTCAAAAAAAAGTTTACACCTAGAAAATTGCTAATTATTGTTGAAATCATCTATGTACAGTAAATTATTATATATCTTATGAAAGAGTGTTTTATCCCAAATCATTTGGTACCATTTTTGTGTGGTATGTGTTTACGCTTGGATGGACAGGAGGCATTGTTTGCGAGAGTGCAAAAATCGACTTGCGCCAAAGTGAATCTTCAGTATGTATTATGTTGGGATCAACGGAGTGAGAGAATGAATTAAATGTATCAAATGAAATGCATACAAAAAAAAGCTTTTTGCAAAGGGCAAAGTCACACACACCCACACACATGCGTACAAATGTTCGTTAATATTTGATATTCGTTATTAGATATGTGTGGCATGATTAATTTTGTTAGGGATGTTACTTGGATCTGCAAAGACCAAATTAATACCCAAATCCCAATTGTTTTATTCAAACATCACATAAGCAACTTTGGCGCAAGTGGACTTTTGCACTCTCGCAAACAATGCCTCCTGTTCATCCAAGTGTGAACACATACCACACAAAAATGGTACCAAATGATTTGGGATAAAACGCTCCTTCATGATATGTATAATAATTTACTGTTCATAGATGATTTTTTAATAATAATTATCAATTTTGTAGGTGTAAACTTTTTTTTGACTCACTCTGTATACATGAACATGGACATATACAAAGATAATGGAAAAGAAATTAACATTTGAAAATTGAGTGTACAGGAGAATTGTGAGAAATACTGCATATGGCAGGACTTACACAAAATTATGATATCCTTAAAGGAATGTTAAAGAAAGGATGATGCTTACTTTGGTCACATTAAAGGACATCACAGTCTCTTGAAAGATTTGTTGGAAGGGAAAGTATAAGGTAATAGACTATGAACCAACTGGGAGTGGAAAATTAAGACATGGAGTATGTGGAACGACACTGAAAGTGTTTTCTAGAATGGCAGAGGACAGAAACCATACATGCTTACATATCCATCTGGCTCAAGGTGTACTGGTCAACATATTTAGTGGTTGCTAGTTGTCTCATTGACTGTGCTGCTATCTCTGAGATTTGATCACCAGCGTGGAAGAGGATGACAAAAGGCCTATGTTTGGCTAAGTAGATTGGCATGCTGGATGCAGTCAGTTCAGGCTAAAAATAATAGTAAATAAAGATAATTAATAATTTTCTGACTATTCATGAAGTTCATGTTTCATGAAATCTATGATACTAGATATTCCAAATAGTACTTATACAACTATGCAGGTTACAGCTCTGGATTTCCAAAAGTCCAAAAAACTAAGAATATAAATGATTCATCCTGCTGAATGGCATATATTTGACAAAGACATAAGTTTGTCCATATATTGTCTGCTTTTACAGAAAAACAATGACAAACCTTTCTTTGGACCATTTTTGATCTGCATTCCTGTGAGTGAATAATAAAAGGACCCATATCATGAACCTTGAAATAGTAATTCCTTTCAGCAGCTCCCGGAAGTTATCCCAATACATCAAATTCAAAAGGCTTAACTGACTCAATATATTTGTTCTGAACTTGTATCATTTCTAATACTTCTAGGCCTGTCACAATAATTCTTTTTCTTCAAAGAAGCTGAAAGTGCATACTGTGTTCTTTGGTTTCAAACGTATTGTATGAGTGACTACATAAGCTTGATCTGACCGTCATACATGCAGAAGGGGACCCCTCTTTGAATACTAACCAGTATAGGAAGACTAGCTTTTTTGATGAAAGCTACAAGGTCTTGAGTAGTGGACTCGTCTATGAACCTCTGCTGGGGTTCATCGGGGTCATTCCATTTCATGATGGTGATTGAAGGCTTCGCCTGATCAGGAAAAGAGCTTTGCCTGAAAGATATGTATATACATATATCTTTATATACATAGGTCAATGCACTCTTGGGGAAATGAAAGTGTTTCATCATTATCAGGTTGACATGAATAGCCATCAGGTCAAAGGTTACATCAATTCTCTTGTGAATCAGGGTCAAGTCATTGCTGTCAAGAGATATTAATATTTCAAATCTGATTTATGAATTAAGTCAAACTCATGCTTTTAATTTATTTCCACAATCAAGAGTTGCTAGTGACATCAACCCACAGGTAAAAAGTATAAACATGAAGAATGACTATTTACAAAACCTAAGTCCCATGAATTAGATAAAGCTGATTTTAAAAAACGCAAAGAAGCAAATGGTGGAGTTTTGTCTTGTTTACTTGAATAAAAACACATACAGGGATAATATATAATTGGATGTAATCGCAGCTAAGCACTACCGATAGTAGGTATGCATAAAGCAAGAAAAAAATTGTTGATCTAAATAATAACAACAAATTAACTTTTAAAGAAACAACTTTTGTATCAAAACGCATAGGAATCTTAAATCATTTTTCTCATTAGTCTACCTGCGTTGGTTTAAAAGCATAGTATCATAACTTACACTTCTTGAGCACACTGAGATGTGCATAATCCAAACAAATATTCTCCCCTCAGCACTTCAGCTACTTGTTGGAAGACTGCCCTCTCTGGTAAGATAATACAAATAGTGTTTGTGTCAGCAAGGGAGAACAGAGAGAGGCAGAGAGTCAGACAGACAGAGACAGAAAACTGACAGATAGATGGAAAAGAGTGGGTCGCTTTGAGGTGAAACATATTCTACAGTTCAGTTGTGTAAATTGAAAAGATTTATAAATACATTTAAGGAAATTTAGGTTTAACTAGGTTGACTAAATGTATGTCCAATAGTACATGGATGTTAAACAAAATTAAAAAAATTAAAACTACATTAATGTGGTTAGTTAAAATGAAACAGAAAAAACAAGATAGAAGATGATAACACTGTAGGTCCCCCCCTAAAAAAAGAAGACTTTAAACGAAGAAGAAATTCCAGAAACCAGAAAGAGCACAAATACTCACCCTCTTGAAAGCCATCTGGTATGACAGCCAGGATAAGGCTGGTCATGTGATCTTTGACCCACGGAGCTGGAAAGATGCCTTTTGTAGCTCTCTTGACCTCATCCATATCTTTTAATTCAATCGGATTGGAAAGCTTATACCTGGTGAATCAGAAATGATTACAGTCCAATTAAAACAATATAATGGAACGTTTCTAAAATACAATGAATCACACAAAATTTCTTAATTCTAAATAATCTTAACTCAGAAGACGTAAAGGGGTAACTAAAAGAAGACACTCCTGAAATGCTTGAGTGCCATTCTGGTAGTTCTGCTGAAAGTGGGGTAGAATACATATTAAGTGCTTTCAATCATCAGAAAAATTACTTTATAAATCCAACTATAAATATCATTACTTGACAAGCAGGCTTGGGTTCTGTATTGAAGTTGCAAAATACTCTCAGCACTTAAACAATCCTTTTGATAGAGAACTCTAGAATAATGCTTTGAATTTAGCAGGATTGATGAAATAACAACAACAATAACAACGATAACAATGGTACCCGTACTCACAAGAGATAACTCTTCAGAACATTATTCTTGTCCAGGATCCCTCCATAGGTAGCTATATCAGACTGCCCCCTATACATCTTGACAGTGGGATAGACCGTCACATTGTTCTTATCACATACATCTGGCCAGCTGGAGCATTCCACTCTAGCTAGAGGGGGTTCTTGGCTTTCAGGTGAGAAGAATGTCAGGATGCTCTCTGCTGCTGAGTCAAATGAGTCCAGGAATGCCAGGGATCTTGGGTTCCCTGAAACAGAACAAAAATAAGACTTTATTAAAATATCATACCTGATATTGGACAAGGAGTATGCTACTCAAAATTCAGAAAAGGTAAGAAACATGTTATAATTCGGACATATTGATTACCACGATGTTTTGCATGAACATTAAGTCTCTGCATCCTCCTCTTAATACTGGTGTTCTTAATGGTTGGAAGACATTTTTAAACAAAAATCTTCCACCTATTAAGCTTTCACACATGACAATTTTAAGTAGTCAACAACAAAAATAAAACTAACCAATAATAGCACCATCTTATTTCTCAATGAAATGCCTCCCCATATTTCAAAATGTCCATTCATTTTCATAATTTTGAATCAAAATATGATTTCCCATTTCAATCTTCAATGAAACAAAAGTACCTGGTATGACAAAGGATTTAGTGTGAAGTGGTCCTCACAGTCAGTGATTCAAGAACATGGGTACTTACACTCCATGGTGAAGAGGACGCTGGTCAGATGGGACTGACCGGTAAACTCTGGGAACGTCTTATCGGTCAGAGAAGAGATGATGTACTTCTTGGGTTCTATGATAAGACGTGAGTGGACAGTGGCTTCTTGGACAAGGTCATCCTGACGCTCTTGAACTGCAAACATCCATTAAACATGAGAAACATCTGTCAGGTACTCTTGGTACAATGTTCCGATGTTCAATAAAATGAAATATTTAACTTGTTTCACTTTTTACTTTACACGCACCAAAGATCCAGAGTTATAGTTTTGAAAAGGTGTCTAATTTTTGTAGTGAAAGTTGATAAAATACATAGCAATATACATAGCTGGAATGACCCAGTGAGGAGTGTATAAACCATGAATGTACTGTATCTCAAATAATTAAAATCAAAAACATTTTAGTGTACACATTCTTTACCAAGGCACTAAAAAGTCCAGTTACCATTATTATTGTTATACCTATTTTTTTCATTAATTCATTTCCTTTTATTGTTCTTACCAGGAACATCTCCATCTTCATCGCCATCTTCTCTCATGTCATCATTTTCATCTCCTTTGTTTGGATCGTCAAGGTAACTGAAGACACGTTGGATGTTGATCTTGATGAATGCTTTCAGGTCAGATACATCTTGGATACCTTCACCACTTATGACCTAGTTTTGCATGAAGCGAATATGTTCATCAGAATAATATTATGCATACGACCAACAGATATGTCCACTATTATTTACATCACTGCATAAATTTCAAAGCTTTCTTATGATGACATCACCATCAATGCCATCATGACCATTGCCTTTTCCTTCTTGTTCTTCTTCTCCTCCTCTTTGTTCTTCTTCTCCTCTTTGTTCTTCTTCTCCTCTTTCTTCTTCTTCTCCTCTTCTTTCTTCATATTCTCCTCTTTCTTCTTCTTCTTCTCATCACAAACCACCATCATGGTCAGAGTCCTCATATTAAGCTATTCAGCAACAAAAAGTACTTACAATTATCTTCAACATTGAACGGAACAGAGAAATACCTCACTAGGCTCATAAGTCTAATAAAAACTCCTACAGTAAGGCATCAGCATTATACAAAATATCATATCAGTATTCATTTAACAGCAAACATCATCATCATCATCATCATCATCAACAGGATGTACAATACCAACCTGATCATGACTCTGAATCACAAAGCATGCTGGGATACATTCCCCTTTCAAATCCGCAAGCAAATTAGCATCTGATATATCATCCCTTTTTGAAGAAAATGTAGAAAATCAGAAATGGTACAGTTATCTTCTGGATCAAATAATAGGTGTTACTATTTTTCTAATAATGTTATAATAATGCTCCAAACATACACACACATACATAGATGTGTGTATATCAAGTTAATATTCCAATGGGTCTATCTGAACACATGTCTATTTGGGCCTATGCTGACAATGACACTATCACTATCACATATCTCCATACCACAAATGGTATAAAATTCACTGAATTCAACATGATTTTGGGACAACTACCCGGAGGAACCCCTCCCCCCCCCCCCCAAAAAAAAAAAAAAAAAAAAAAACTGCTACTACCCCTACCCCTCTAGACATATACCCCAGGAGCAACAACTCCAGGGCAATGAATTATCCCCCTCCCACCCACAAACACTTATAGATCAATTGTGTAATAGACTAGTTGTCCAAGAGGTAGCTATCCATCGATGCACTAGTGCCCTTTGGTAAGGCATTAATCCTCATTACCAGGCCCCTCGGAGAGAACCTAAAGCTGTCTGTCCTCTGGTCGCTTACTAACAAGCATATATGCTTTCTCAGCAGTCAGTAAAGAATAACAAACCACCACGACCATCAACGGGAGAAATGATGATTTCATTCAAAAGAGAGGTGGGAGCAGATAATTATCCTAGATAAGTATATGGAGATTGTCAATTCTCTGCAATAACCATCAGACTTGTGACTTTCAGCAGAGGCAGAGACTCACCGATCAATGACAATGAATCCAAGATTTCCCTGGTACTCATCTTTCACATCCACGATGAGAGATAAAGCTTGTTCATGATTGGTCGGATGAGTGATAGTGTAGAGTGTTGATATACCATGCTCCTTGTACACATCTGACTGCCCCGCATCAGACATATCAACCTGAAATAAAGAACAGAAAGTTGAAGGAAGTGAAGAGAACTTGAGGAACACATTACTGCAGAAAGCAAATAAACATGAAGAAATAACTCATGCATTCCATTTCACTTGGGAAGTTGATGTACAACATTGTGTTTTACTGTTACATTACTATGAACAAATATGCTCATTATATTCATAATGGCAGACCGGGTTATCCCTGGTTTGACCTGCTCCACTGATATATGGAGTGCCAAGTGGAAAGCTCTTCATTCTGCACAAACAAACATGAAAAATATGAAATGAATCCAGTCATAAACTGAAAATGGGAAATTGATTTTAACAATATCGTAATTTCTGTTTGTTCATTTAGTTACAGGGTACAGGTAAGTTTTACTGAATGAAGATGTTGACGCAAATCAATGGATCAACTATCCCACTTTATTTTCAAACCTGGACTAAAGTTACATGTACATGCTTAAAATAACAGCCAAATAAATCACATACAGTATACAACAAAAGTGAGTAGAAAAGTGGAATATTTCAATATACATATTTATAAAGCTGTATTGGGAACAATGTCTTCTCTATTATTGCTGTACGGCTTGTGATTTTAGTACACTTTTGTATTAAAGGGGTTATACATAAGGGGTAAAATCACTTTTGTTGGATGAATAATGTGTTGTATATTGAATACATACCATGGCAGGTAGTTCTAGGACTTTCATCATGATGGATAGACTTTCTAGTGTAACTGGTCCATGATACTTGGCCCAGACACAATCCTGGTGTGGTTGTGCCTTACTGCATTGGCTGATAGCGACTAGTGGATCTGGTAACCGATTCAAGCTAGGCTTTCTGGCAACAGGACAAAAAACAATGATGATTAGATAATGAATCGCTTATGATCTCAGGAAAAAAAAGGAGTCCCCACTAAGATAATCATTTTCAAAGCTTCAGTTCAACTCAATCGGAAACTAGATGGAATTCGACTGCGCGCAGTCGAAAATGATGCCTCCGTCATAGAGCAATTTTACAAACCAAAACAGAAGAAATTTTTCGAATTCAAGTTCAATTGTAATTCATTGACAGGTTCTCGGAATATCGTGATTACAAGCAATTTCTCATATACATAAATGACCCTTTGATCTTTGACCTCATGACCCTAAAATCTACTCAGTTCATTGGCTCTGCAAGATGTCCTGAGATAAATAGTAATCCATCTGTCAGTTCTAATGAGAATGCGTTCACAAGCTGTTTTTGCATACATAATGAGCCCATGACCTTGACCTTTGACCTTATGAACCAAGAATCTACTCAGTTCATTGGCTCTGCAAGTAACATACATGACCTAATTTTGGCAGGAATCCATCAATCGGTTCTTGAGATAACGCGATCATGAGCTGTTTTTGCATACATAATGTGCGCTGTGGCCTTTGACCTTTGACCTCATGACCCCTAAATCTAATCAGTTCATCGGCTCTGCAAGTAACATACATGACCTAAGTTTGGCAGCAATCCATCAATCGGTTCTTGAGATAACGCGATCACAAGCTGTTTTTGCATACATACATTAATGTGCGCTGTGGCCTTTGACCTTTGACCTCGTGACCCCAAAATCTAATCAGTTCATTGGCTCTGCAAGTAACATACATGACCTAAGTTTGGCAGCAATCCATCAATCGGTTCTTGAGATAACGCGATAACGAGCTGTTTTTGCATACATGAGCTCTGTGACCTTTGACCTTTAACCTCGTGACCCCAAAATCTAATCAGTTCATTGGCTCTGCAAGATACATACATGACCAAAGTTTGGCAGGAATCCATCAATCGGTTCTTTAGATAACGCGATCACAAGAACGGGACGTACGTACGTACAGACGTACGTACAGACGTACGTACGGACGGACGGACAACCCGAAAACATAATGCCTCCGGCTACTTCGTAACGGAGGCATAAAAAACAAACACCTCCAAATGGAATGACCACCAGGAGTAAGGTAAATCACCTCAGCATTGAACACAAGTTATGGTATTATTTGTTATTGTACCTTCTCTGGAATGTGCTATGTGTTATACATCTATTCCTTTCCCTGTTTCAACTTAAACGCAGCGAAAACTGATTTGTAGTTTTGAAGTAATAGGACTTTCACATATACACTCTATGTTCTATTTTGTTATTGTCCCGCCCCCAAAGATCACCAAAATAACAGAGCTTTTTCAAGGTTGCAGGGCATTCATCTCTCATAACAGTGAATCAGTTATATCATGGCACAATTTTCAAAAATATAAAAAAATTCTCTCTTACTTTTCTTGCTCTTCCTCCATCAAATTTCTATTGGTTGTCACAAGATACACATACTTGTGTCTGTAAGCAAAGGCTACCTCCATGAAAGCTCTGTCAGCTAAAATATGAAAACACAATGATACAGTTTGAAAATAGTATTTAACCAGAAAACAAAATTATTTACTCAATCAGTTGAACAAGCATTTTAAACATATAAGATGTATTCTTTGTATGGATTATCAAAATGCATTTCACAATTATGGTAATTCCAGAATGATCTAGTGTCAGTGGTCAGAGACAACAGTTAGTAGATACACTTTAATAGAGCATATCCATGTCATAAAACTAAAATCAATCCTATATTTACTCATTTCCCTACTTCTCTATCTAATATTTGCACAGATAGTACTAAAGTGCAAAACAAAGGGGAGAAAATGAATTAATAAAATAATTGTAATTAATAAATACTACACCAGTATAAAATAAATTTTGTACACTGTAGTTATCAATCTCGCTACATTCGAAAGTAACAACAACAACAAATACTTTTTCATATTATTTAGGATAGAAATTAGAAAGGCAATAAGATTTCATAAAAGAAACAAAGTTGTCGAGGTTAAAAAAAGAAAGAAATGTATCAACAACATTGACAAATATTTTTTTTTTCATTCCGAAAATTGGAGACATTCTAAAAGAGAAAACTATAGTGTTTAGACATAACATTTAGGCTAAGATGGTGACATTTAATGATTATTTTAAGATTTCTAGAATTATCAGATTACTTTAACAGTCATGCTGATCATTAACTCTTATCCTGCCACAGGGCTAATCCCCCCAGTGCCAGATTTATAACGAGATAATCGGATTAACGCGATGGTACTAACAATAGCGCGTGCAAAACACTAGGCACAGTCCAATGGGCATGAACAATAACTGCTATTACGAATGTTTGCTAGCAAGCAAGAAGCAGCGTAACAATAGCGTGCACGCAGCCTCATGGCAGGCTAAGAGTTAAGGTAAGACAGGAGTGGACACAACAACTTGCATGAAAATACAGTGGCTGATTCTAATTACCTGTGGTGCCAACAGCAGGGACATAACCCACAATGATGTCTTTCTTCCCTTTGTATCTGTCTTGTTTCTCAAGAAGATCTGAGTGTCCAGCAATGATGGGTACATCGACCAGGAGAACAAGGCTGTAATCACAAGATATATCAAATGGTTTTATTAGTCAACTTGAATGAAGAAAGCTTGTCACAGAAAAATAGCAATCAAGCAGAAGAGCGTTTAAGAAATTTCAACAAAAGTGAATTTCTTACACAACAGTATAAAAAAAAAAAAAAAAAAAAGAGAACTAATAGTTGAACTTTGGCTTGGTCCTACATCCTGGATGTACCTCTAGTGAATGGGCAATTTATGAATAAATATTAGTTTGTGAGCTAGCTTGGCTGAGAATAATTCCTGCACAGCATATTACAACAGAAGGCAAGTGTTTGATGGGAATGCTTTACAGAATGAATCATATCCTGGACTGTTCTCTTCATTTAGAGCATTGCATAACATGAATTTACATCAAGAATCTTTTTCTTGATCAAGAATTCATCTTTGTTGTCTCTATTCTTTCCCTTTGAAACATAGCAGATAAAGCTGCCGTCTTCAAAACCAATCAGGGTACATAGTCAATCAATAGACTTCATACTTTGTTGGACTTAATGTAAACATTCCATTGGTAAGTTCTGATAATATCAAATAGTCTAAATTCTCCTCAAGCAACTGCTTCTTGTATGGTTATCCTCAATCCCTTGCACTCATATGACTTTTAACTTAGTAGTGATAAATTAATTACAAAGTTCAGGAGAGACAACTTACTGGAGTATATTTGAAACAATTGAATCAACGCTGAATAGAGTGTCATATGCCAGAGTGATGAAGAAATGGCCATGTCTGAAAACAAAGAGAAACATATATATACCGGTAGGTACATTGTAAGCAAGATATCAGCCATTAGTCATTATATGATGCACATGACTATGCCTGACATTGTTGTGTTCATTTAGTGAATATGATAGTCAATTAAATAGCTCACACACAATTCACTTTATCTTCTATGACAAGAAAATACACATTGTTTAATAGTGCTAATCTACATAGCAGTGGAATCATTGAGAAATATATCATCCTAAACTAAAAGATGGTGAAAAAAAACTTTGTTCAACATTATGTTTAAAAAATTGCTTACCGGTATACATGCATTTGATCCTCATATTATATGCACGTGACTCTTGTTTTGTCAACAAAATCTCCATTTCCATTATGTAGATGTGAATGTTTAAATACAGTTTAGAAATGAATGATAAGAACAACAAAAAAAGCATAAAAGAAAAGGGGGAAAACATCCAATCAACTGACTGTAGCATAGCTATCCACAATCATTCATTCTTTCCATATTGTGGTTTTACCATGTCCGTTTTTAAAAAGATTTATTTAGAAACCATCTGATAAGCTATTGCAATTTCTGCTGGTATATATTAAAATACACACAATGATTTATAGAGATTGCAGTCCTAGAAAATCACAGTGAAATTTCATCCATACCTGAGGGTAAATGATACCAGCATAATAATAAGACTGATGCATGGTAATGTTTGTGTTTATACTTTGTACTGAACTATCAATTTCTCATTGTGACCCTGCTTTAATCTTCATTCTCTTATTTTCCATCTGGTCTGAAAAGATTGGGGCCTGCATATCAAATTAATTTCAGAAAAAAAAAGGGAAGGACTCAGCAGGAGAATTGGAAATATCCCCGTTTTCTGATATTATACTTGTCTCCCTATTGTAGTGCATGAAAGAAACTGATCAAATTCAGAACTTCTTGCATTTGTAATCAAATTCATCATTTATGTAAATGTAGAAGAAAAATAATGTTCCAGTCAAGTTTACCTGAGTAACATCAATTTGCAATCTAAACTTCCATACATATCATTGCATTCAATACTACACTCTGAAAAAAAATAGATACTCTATGTAGAAAATAAACACTTATATAAATAGGCAAAAAGATCATGAAATAAGATAGTGGCACAGGCCTCTTCATAAATGAACTAGATAATGTACCTGAAAATATACAGGTTCAGAGATGCATCTGCCTTGAGACAATATTCAGAAACGGGATCTGATACACAGTTCACCTAATGAGAAAAAAATTATTAACAAAGTATTAGTTTTAGTAACTGAAGGAGATAGCCTAGAACCCAGAACATAATGGAATGATTCAGGCAAAATAAACATCCGTCTTCTTTTTAATTTTTGAAATTTTACATTTGTGTTTGGTTTGTAGCAAAACATACCATATAGGCTACATACATGTGTGTAAAAAAAAAAAATCACATAAAAATTACAACACATGATTAATATACGTAGGGTACTTCCAAATTTCTTACGACATGCCCAATCGATGTTGGTTGTTAAATTATGGTCAACTTGCCTTGCCATGAGCAAAAATCATTTACTTACATACAGTACATGTATAAAGTTGCCAATCCATAATTTTGGTTGCACTCGTTTGTTTTCTTTGTTCTCCTCGTAGCCCATAAACGCCTTCAAATGATTTCATAATACAAGGTAAAATGTCTTGCATATGAATGAAGGTTACAGATGTTCACATAAATTTTGCACTAACCGTTCCCAGGAAAACTCCAAAGTCCTTCAGGTAATCACCAGCCTCGCTAAAATGACCTTGAAATGTTTTGGAGTGTGCTGGGAATAGCTACAAAGAAATAGAAAAAAAAATGAAACAAAACACTAGTATATTTACCAGTACATTGACTGTACAACCAGAAACTTTAACAAATTCCCAAATACAAATTTCTAAATTGTAACCACACACAGAATCTTCATATGCACACAATTCACAACTCATTTAGTCAATACTCGGCTTAGTAGCATTTAGTAGTTTCTGGAATTACTGAAATAAATGGGTCCACAGGTTATCTATCACTGCAAGATAATAGACAAAATACATATTGGTATGTGCACATTTCATTGTCAATTTAATTTGTACTAGATCTATGTGATCTAAAATTACACTAGTAGGAAGTAGAACTGTAATACTACTAGGGTCATTCGTTCTCCATCTTAAATCATCTAGCTTGCGCTTACGGAGTCAAATGCCTGTCGAATTTGTACACAACGTCACAATGCAATAGTCAATACTTACTTCGTATGAATGAAATAGCTACAATTTCCTTCGTTTTCTTGACATCGTTGAAAGCCTGAGAAGATACAACATTGGTAGAACTCACTAGAAGTAGCCGCAAAAATGGCAAAAAATGAGAAAGTCAGAAGAAAAAGCAGAGCTTCCAGCCATAATTAACCGGAGCTGAGAAGTATGGGTAGCTAGTAGGTGCTCTATCGTACAGGAGCAGGATGGCAATGGCGTGCGCGTGGCGTCCTTATGCCTAAGCTTACGGTATGAACCCGTGAACAATTTCCGCACTGCACTACACTGGGAGGCGCTGTTATGAGACAAAACGGGGAGGGTACCATATGGTGGGAAATGTGGGCGTGGTTACAGTATCGATGTCGATGAAGAAAGTGATGGTACGAATCATACCATGAACCCCCCCCCCCCCCCATTTTTCCTTCTCTCTCTCTCATTCTCTCTCGCTCTCTCTCTCTCTTAATTAGGGTCACAATATGGGAACTCTTTCCTGTAGATTGCATGATATATTTAATGAGAGAGAGATAAATATTATGCAATGTACAGGAAAGAGGTTCCAATATTGTGACCCTAATTAAAAGGTACTATGTCCCATTTGCAGGCCCAAAAAATGAAAAAGTTAAATTCCAACTGCATTTGAAAGATAATACTAATTTAGAACTTCCCTAAAAAAGGCGGGGCTTGAAAATGTCTTCAATTGGGAAAATAACGACTATTAGTTTGTCAAAACGACTTTAGGGCTATAGAGCCCCAAAGTAATAGTTTTGACCTTTCAGACAATTTGTACCGAATGGTCATACGTTTTATGCTGCGCAAAGATTCAATCAGTTTAATCTTGGCCATCACAAGAAGTGGGTTATTGATGTAGACAAATGCTCATGTACCCTTTACAACTCTTTTCATGTATGTTATTACCAAGAAGAGAAAAAGCCAGTCAGTCACTCAATTAGTGTCTGACAGTGAAGTCTAGCAAGTAATCGGGTTTCCTTGCATAATTTGAATATGAGGACACTGCTAACGCTTAAATTTCACAGATAGGGCATAAATGACATATTCATAATTCCTGCCAAAGTTCTACAGCATTTGAGGTTGGCTGCAAAAGGGACATAGTACCTTTAAGAAGAATGGCGATTTAAGATAAAATCCGACCCCTCCGAACTCTCAGATCTCTCTCCTTCCCTCCCCTCCCCTATAGCTCCTTTTCAAGTAGAAATAAAAGCACGTGTAATAATCAATCACCCGAACAACACCAACATAGAACTACCAATCAATCATTTAAGTCATTCACTTCAATCAATCAATCAATCAATCAGGCCACTCAATTATACCAGTAAATCAGAGCTTAAGGATGCAGATCAAGATAAGCTTTGCATTAAAGAATCTCAAAAGGTT